>MU223707.1:229215-287612 GCA_018584345.1 Thuja plicata | reverse complement strand
GAATATTTTTTTTAATTGACTATAAAATATATTTTTGAAACCTCTCGTGTACGACCACCATAATTTGATGAAAAATTCACATTTTTAAAAAAAAAAAAATTAGCTTCAAGGAAATTCTATGTAGATTGATGTCATATAAATTATTTTTGAAAAAATGTAAAAACAAAAAAGTTATTAAAGTTTTAGTGAACCTTACTATTTTAAGTTTAGGTATCACTTTTGATTAATAAATATTGTAAAAATAGTAGAATTGATCATATTAGTATAAAATTTATATTTTATAAATCTAGACAGTAATTTCTATAATGGGTTTTCATTTTGTCAAAAAATTTGATAAGGAAGACCCTCAAAAAATTACAAGACATAAATCTGCTATTCAAATAACTTAGCCATTATTTTGGAGGTCCAAGCATAGGATTGGTCCCACCAAGCCTGTCCCAAACTGAAATCCAATGCAAAGGTGACCTTGTAAATTCTAAATTTAAAAAATGGGCACACGTTTAAAAACGTGTACCCATTTCTTAAATATAATAAATTGACATAAAAAAATACGCTTCTTAATTTTAAATTTTTTTTTAAAAAAATTTAAAAAAAGGGCACCCATTTTTTGAATTTTGGATTGGGTGTCCGAGCCTAAGATGGGTTCCCATTTTTTCAAAATGGGTGCCCAATTTTAGCGGCATTTTTTGAAGTCCACAAGACTTCCGCCAACTTGGCACCCAACTTCTTCCACTTACCCTCTTCTAAAACTTTTCCAAAATATAAAAGCTCTCGTGTCTTTCCACCTTAACTTAGTCTAAACTTCATTAAATTGATTTTTTTTTTTTTTTTTTTGTCATGGTAGGTGAAGTATAGAATTTGACATATGTTGGATATTTAAAAAAATGTTATACTATTTGAAAGTTATAGTTGTTTTTCAATCAGTCTACCAATCAGGACTTTCTTTTCACGTCTCCACTTTTTGGCATACCATGATCCTGCACATACCCTGCTCCACATGGCTAACAATATGATTGAGATCATCTATCTTTGAATCATAAACAATATCTACAGAAGATGGCTAAACAATGGTATTAGTATCATGTGTAGGCAAAGGTTTCGTGTAGATTTGAAGGGTTTGATTAGGAGGAGAGACAAATTTGTTCCCACTACCATCAAAATTATTAACAGATAAAACATTAGAATCCATTAAATATTGAACCTTATGTTTTAGAGAATAAAAATTCTCAGTATCATGGCCATTATGACGATGGTATTGACAAAAGGCTTTGGGATCAAAGGATTTTGATGCCATCATAGTAGGAAGAAGAGGTCGAATAGGAGGAAAAGTAATCATATTAGCAGTCAACAGTTTACTCATAATAGAATGTAAAGATTTGGAAAGAGGAGTAAATGTACGATTTAAACGAAAATAAGTGGATGCAGAAGTGGCATTATGGGATGCAACAAAAACTTGATCAACAATTGCAATTCCTTGTTTATTGATTTTTACATAGTTGTTAGGCTTCTAAAAATTGTTGGGATTAGGAGCAACATTACTCTTATCATCTAGAAGAAGAGCCATTAGAGTGTTGCTCTCAAATTGACTCACTTGTAATTGATAATGATGAAGCACTGTACAAAGTTGTTGAAAAGAGGTAAATTCAGTAAGAAGAATCTTAACTCTAATATCTTTTTGCAAATTTGAAATAAACATATGATGAATATCAATATTAGGAATAGGATAAGAAATTTGAGCATACAAATGCTTAAATCTACCAATAAAATCAGTGAATTTCTCTTTAGTATTTTTTTTACAATGCATCAAATCAGTTAAGGAAACTTGTAGACCAATGTTATTTTGGAATTGTTGAATAAAGGTATTGGAAAGTTTTGGAAAACAATCAATATAATAAGGAGGCAAGGAACAATATCATTGAAAGGCCTTTTCATGAAAGGTTCTAGCAAACAGCTTGGCTAAAATCCTAAGGTCATGAGCATAGTCACTACAAAGGATTTGAAATGTTTTAACATGAGTGATAGGATCTCCTTTACCATTGTAATTATCAAGATGAGGCATATCAGCTTGCTAAGGGATAGAAGGATGAATAAAGTCTAGGGATAAATGACTACCCATGTCAAATGTAGGAATACTAAGCTTGGATTGAGTTAAGGATGCAAGTTGTTTTTGTAAAGAGGACATAGTTTGAGCCAGATTAATGATTGTTGAATTATTAGAAGAAATAGGAGGCATAGAAACATTAGGAACACTAGGAAAAGTATAGGAAGTGGTGGGAATAAAAGACACAATCGGTGGAACACTTGGAACCACAATTGGAAGAGGATTGGAATAGGTAAAAGGAACACTATGGTAAGAAGGTTTTGAGGTAGGTAGAGACACCGAAAAAACACTCATAGGAAGAGATGGAAGTGGAATATTTGAAGGTAGAAGATTAGAATATGGAAGAGATGTAGTCTCTAAAGTAGGAGTATAAGTAGGATTGCTAGGTAAAGGAACAAAAGAAGGTTCCACACAAGTGACAGGAGGAGTAAATCCTAAATCTTGAGCTTCTTGAGCTAAATGTTTAAAATTTAAATGCACAATATGAGTAATATAATGCAATAGATTAACAACTTGATCACTATCACAAAGGAATTTCTTAAGAGCCGCAATAGCTTGAATAGAATATTGATTATGGTTTTCTTGAATAAGCCAATTTCCCATTTTATCAAGTTCAATTGACAATTTTTGGACTTGTTTAGGAGGAACTCTTAAAGAATCATCCTCATCATGAGATGAGTGAGAAGAGTTATGCTACATAGAAGGATTGGAATCATGAGTGATCAAATTATCATCCAGGATCCTAAGGAAAGGAGAAGAAGACTTAGGATGAAAGGAACCCATAAGTCTCTAACTTCTTCTAACCGGGATATTATAAGTAGGACTAGAGGTAGTAAAGCTCATACACTAATGCAATGTGAATGAACTAAATTAAGAAAAATGTATACACAAGAACATAATAGAAATCTAATCTAATATGCATGTAAGATCTAATATGAGATATAAATCAGACACCAAAAAGAAAAATTTGTCTATCACGGGTTCACCAAAATGTAGAGGAACAAATGATTGTATGCTATATATTGGAATAAATGTTGTAGATGTGTTTAAAGGTTTTGGGGGAAGATAAGATTCTCTTCCTAGCCCTAAATTTCATAAAGGAAAGATCCACTTTGATCAACCATAAGAAAATGGTTAATACACAAATGCATCAATCGATCAAAAATAAGAAGAAAGAAGAAAGCCTTACATTCCCAAAGTAATGGATGAAGAGTATATAATAGATTCAAATTGATTAAAACCTTAATTGAAATGAATTGAAGACAAGTACTAACCTCAAAATATAGTAGATTTGGAAAAGCCTGTTTCTGATGTTTGTGTGGAGTTTCGGGAAATTCTACAACCGGACCTGGAATAGAAACACAGAGATAGACAAAACCCAAAAATATTTTCCTTTATTGAGTCAGGTTGACCATGACCCAAATGTGAGGGCACAATTTTACCCCAAAATGTTGACCTCGACCTTCACTTCTCTGATGGAAAATCTATTTGCGGATCCTAAAATTTGACCGAAAAGGGTATCCAAATCTAATCTTAAATTCACTGTCTTGTATGTGTACCTGCAATAAAAATGGTTTTGTTTGTTGGGCGGGGAGGTTTCCTTAGTCAAACCTCAGTTTTGAAATTAATGTAAAATGTAGAATGTAGGATGTCTCAAATTCAATTTCTTTTAGATCTTCAACACCAATCTTGAATTGATCTTGAGATAGGAAGAAGCTTGCATGGACGTGGATGGATAAATCTTCAACAAGAGGGCTCCATAGAGCTTGAATCCTTCAACGGATACCAATAGATCTCCTTGATGAATTGAATTCTTTAAGGTGCTTGAATACTTGAATTCTTGAGAGTAGATTATTTCTTGAAAAGATTATTAGCTTGCTTCAAGTCTTGCTTCTTAGCTTCTCTTTCACACTTCTTAGAGAAAATGAGAGGAGAAGGCTTCCTTATATACAAATCTTGGGCACAATCTTCTAGAGCGGCCTACATAGGAGAATTAAATTCCAATTAGACCTATACCCCTAGAAGTGGACCTATATTAAATATAATTTCAAGAGTCATTTCCTTGAAGACCGAAACAGCTGACCCGGAAGCGGGAATTAAATCTTTCTAAAGCCTGACCTACGGAAACCCCAGAAACTTGAAAATTGGACCTTGGGGTAGGGTCGAGGTCAACTCTGACCTAGGTCATGGTTAAGGTTGATCTTGACCTAGAAGGTCGACCTTGACCCTAATGTCAAGAAATTTAAATCTGCAGATTAGGATGCCAGAAACAGGCTGGAGAAAAGTGGAAAATGGGGCAGAATAGGAGGAAAAGATAGATCCAAGTCAGAGACCCATTCAAGGTGTTTGAAATGACCCCAAACCACTTAATCCAATGGCTAAACCATTCCAAAATAGAAGTGCTTCTATTTTGGGATGATACAGTCAATAATAGGAAAAATTTTAGAACTATCATGAGAAAGTAGTAGTCTAAATATTTTCCCTTGCAGTTATACGATGCCCTAAAAGACATGTACCCTTATTCCAATAATGAA
This sequence comes from Thuja plicata, assembly GCA_018584345.1. Taxonomy (NCBI): domain Eukaryota; kingdom Viridiplantae; phylum Streptophyta; class Pinopsida; order Cupressales; family Cupressaceae; genus Thuja; species Thuja plicata. Next base: position 282,977 of record MU223707.1, on the reverse strand, counting down.
GAGCATGGAAAATAAATAATTATCATTCCTTATTCCACCTTATCATTCCCAAAGTTTAATTCAAATTATCATTCCTTATCCCACCTTGGATAAATTTGTACTTTATCATGCTTCATAGCTAAATTCATTGCTCATCTTATGTTTAAAAATTTGTTACCTTTTAAAGAAAAAATTTACTTCAAATATTGGGTAAGTGCACAAAGATGGGGGACCAAAAAAGGGGTATATGATGCCACTTCATTTCTGAAATCAGCAAAATTTGAACTTCAATGAGAAATTGAGGATAGTTACACTCAAAATTTTAAAATGTGACAAAAAAAAGAGTTGTTCTACTCCGAATCTAGTTTCTAAACTACTAATTTATTTTAGAAATGGTGGTGATTAAGGCCCTAAAAAAGGGGGAGCACAAAAAGTGGTCCTATTTTCTGTGAAAAAACATAACATAGCATCTGGTGTGCTCCCCCTAAAATGTTAACTTTAAAAAAAATAATTAATCGCTCCAATGAGAAATTAGCCAACACCAGCTAGTTTATCCTAGATATTTCTACTAATTTTTTGATGAAAGTGTGATTTTTTGCCATTTTCCGAAGTGGACATATCCTAAAAATGTGAAATTTATGTGTGCTCCCCCTAGAAATCATTGAAAACTAATTGAAAATAAAAACTTCTTTTTTTAAAAGTGTGTATAATGGAGTCTAGTTTCTTAAAATGTAATTTTTTTCAAAATTAGATGAACTGGCCAAAATCTAAGCCCAAATGAATACACATTGGTTTTTGACAAAAATCAGACATACTTAGAAAAGAAATTATAGATGAAATGCTTAACATAATGATAACTCAAAATAAATAACATGGTTAGATAGCTATTAGAGAGATCTACAATAGCATGCCATCTAATTTTATCTTTATTGAACCATGTGCAAACCTGATGGGGAGCACACAAGAAAAAATGTTATTTGTTTGTAGGTTTGCTGGAAAACATGTCTTAGACCTATTTGAATCTTCCAAGCCTTTGGGTTGGAACTCCAAGGCAAATCCAAGCCTTAGGCTTGGTAAACTTCAATTTCATTAAAAGGGCGTACACCCTATAGGGCACACACCCTATACTTACTATAGGGTGTGCACCCTATAAGATGTACACCCTATATTAGACACAAAAAGAGAGAGAGAGAGAGAGAGAGAGAGAGAGAGAGAGAGAGAGAGAAGAAACAAAAAGAAAATAATAACAATACAAAATATACCTCTTCAACATATACACACATATTAGTTCTGCTATGAATCCAGGATTTATACAAATATAACATTTAAGTATAAGTCTGATACATTCAGACTTATACTTTAAGTTATATTTGTATAAATGTCTTTCGGGATGTTTGAGATAGGTTTCAGCTTCATAGGAGTTAAGATGCAGATTTTGGATTTTGGGGATTTTAAAAAACAAATCAGACTTAGCCAAATTTTAGGCACATGAGGGTTCCCTAGATTTATGAACAAGTTATGGAACATTGTGTTAATGCATGTGAAAAGTTATATGTTGTACCTTATCAAGGTTTATACATATTTTTTTGGCATTTTAAGATGTTACTCGTGATTTTAGTACTTGTCTTATAATAGAATCCATAATAGAAGGCTAGGACTCATTTGGGTGGCCTGAGTGCGCCGGAGGGTTCCCTAGACCTGTGAGATGGATCTTTTGAAAGTAATTGATGTTTTCCCTAGCATGATAAACATTTCCTTTAATTTCAACATATGAGAGATAGAGAGAGTAATTCAATATTTACACTTTACATTTCAACTTTGATCTTTCATATCCCTTAAAATAAACCCTAGAACTATCCCTCCCAATTACATTTCTTCACTTTATAATTACATTTTTCTAATAATGAATGTCATTACAATAGTAAGTACAAAAATGGCGTGAAGGCATGAAAACATATCTTTACATATTTCTTTTAGTAAGAATGATAATAGAAAGGTCTTCATTAATGCATAGAATTGAACACATCGAAGTCACGAACCCCAAATAGGATCTCGAAAGATTTTTGCCACCCAACCATGTTAAACTGGTGAAGTTCCACCCCACGTGCTAGGAGATAGAACACAGATATTCACAAGGCCCTAAGCATTATAAAGTTTCACAAACCCTCACTTAAAAAAAAATACAAAAAATTACAAGATATCACATTACTAATTGCAAGGGTTAGATTTTATTATATATTAGTATTTTTTAGAAACAATTTAAGTATAAGTGTTATAGTGACAGGTTTTATTATTAAACTATTTTTGTTTCTTATCTTTAGTAACTATCTCCAACCAATCATCTCTCTCTCTCTCTCTCTCTCTGGAACCCTAAGAATACATATTAGGGGTCCTAGTACACATTAAGGGGTCTTAAGGGGTTGTAATAGATCCTAAGGGTTCCTAAGACCACTTAGAACCCATTAAAACCCCTTATGAGACACTAGTACACATTAGAGTCCATTAGTGTGTCCTACGATGATTACTGTGTTCTAAGGGGTCGTAATGGGTCCTAAGGGGACCGAGGACCACTTAGGACCCAATATGATAAATTAAAACCACTAAGAACCCTAAAGAGTGTCCTTAATCAAGTCAAGGGCTTAATATTATAATCAATAGTCCACTGAGAATCATGTTCAAGACAATTTGTTGATTCCTAAAATTTGGCTAAGTTTGAAATTTCGTAAAAACCCATCCAGAATCTTTATCTTAACTCCTATGAAGCTGAAACCACTCTCAAACATCCTGGAAGTATATACATAAACTGTAACTTAATTATAAAAAAGTTATACTTAAATGTTACATTTTATGTATTGGCCTAGTGTTGAAATTGGTCTGGCAGGGCCTGTTGGGATTTCTTCCTCCCTCCTTTAAGCATTTTTTATAATGTTACATAGGGCATACACCCTATAGGGCACAAGCGCTATTGGATTTGATTTCCCAAGCCTTAGGCTCAGGCAATCAAAGCCATAGTGCATGCACCCTATAGGGCGTACACCCTATGCCTTTTGGGGGACCAAAAAAAAGTTTGGCACATTTTTGGTCCCCCATCTTCATGCATATATCCTATTATGAGTCCTCTAAAAATTTGAATAGTACCCTCCATTAATGAAACTCAATTTATTGAATTTTGGATTGCTCAACATTAGTGCCTTCTCTCTCCCTAGCAATTCAATGTCAATTTCAATGCTCTCCCTTAGCCCTTTTGATTTCTTTCCACTAACAAATCCTTATGCCCGTCAAATTTTTTTTTTACCTTCCTTAATTCCTTGTGAATATCATCCTCCTTAAATTAAATGTATCAAGTATATCTACAACCACCTTTTTCATTGTATTATTCTTTTTAAGAGGCATAAGGAGAAAATAGAGAGGCAAAGATTTAACTGCACCAAACTTAGTTTGAATTGGAACTTTAGCTTATAAATTATTGAATAGACGAACACCTTCTCATTTAATATCCCATTTAGAAATGCATGAATACCATGAGACCAAACAATGATATGTTCATCTTCAAAAACTAATATTCAATCCTTATCATGCATAAACATCAAAAACATTTCAATCCTCAGCATGTATTGACATTCAAAATGTGTGAATTAATTCTAGATTGATTTTATAGCAAGATGAGATTCATTATTCAACATTTTTATAGACTTAAATCTCCATAGTCCACTTGAAAAAATGTTGCAACATAGTGATAAATCCTTGGTCAAAAATAAATGATGAACACCAAAACTAGTCACAATTATAAACAAGTGCCAGTGAAATACGTTGGCTAATCTAATGAGTTGTTCTATCACTAAAAACCAACTAAAGGCTCTTCATCACTCATATGCTTTTAGAACCCTTCACAATAATTCATCGTGTGACAATCACACAATCTAGTTGTTTCTCTAACACCTAATGTTAAAGAGCAAGGTAAATAATTTAGTATTATTTATTTAATTCTATTGGGATGATTATTACATTACTGAAAATTATCTTATAAAGTCTTTTTTTTTAATTGAAAAAACTAACCAATGTAAAGATAACTTCCCAAAGTTACCAAACTATCTAAGTACTATCAACTAACATTTATTTATTAATCTATATGGTGGACAATGGTTAGTATGAGAAAATGTCTAGAGAGATACATTTCTCATCTAGTGGACACTGGATCTTTCAAAGGCCTTCATCCCTTGTCCTCTCCCCAAGTCTTATCTCATCAGCAATTTGTTGATGATTCGATCATTTTTGGGGAGGCCAATATCAAGGAGGGAAAGGTTCTAAAGGATACTCTCAACAATTATGGTTCAGAAACATGACAACTTATTAATTGGGTCAAAAGAAGTGTTTATTTTATAAATTCTACTAATAGAAGTCAAAAGAGGATCAACAACATTCTGGGATGGAAAATTTCTAGTCTTCCATCTATGTAGTTAGGTCTCCTCCTCTGTCTCAATCCCCATGTTTCCTTTTGGATCTCTTTGGCGGAAAAGTTTAATATAAAGTTAGCTGGCTAGAAGGGTGCCCTCCTTAGTCAAGCTGGGAAAGTTCAAATTCTTAAAGCATCCTAATATAGTATTCCTATTTGTGCTCTAATTATTTTCAAGATCTTGGCAAAGTATGCTAGTTTTATTGAAAAAATAAAAAGAAAATTTATGTGGACTGGAGTGGAGAAGAAAAAGAGATTGTCCATGATTTCCTGGGAGAAAGTCTGTAGGCCAAAATGAAGGGGAGGATTGGGTCTCAAGAGAATATGAATGATCAACAGTTCCCTTCTCTCAAAACAAATATGGAGAATCTACCATTGTAATGGTGAATGGAATCAAATATGGACAAACAAATATACTAGGAATTACCCAAATCTAGATAGTTTTATGCTACTCCTACTAGATCAAATATATGGAAGAATACTATTTCCAGCATAAATCTTATGATTAAGTAAACTCAATGGAAGGTGGGGAATGGTGAGAGAGTTAGGTTCTGGGAAAACCATTGGCTCGATGATGCTCCTCTAATTAGCCATTCTGATTGGATTCCTTATGGCCTGGTTTGAAAAACTAAGTTTGGTCACCTTGTTGTTGATTATTGGGAAAAGGACAAATGGAAGGACATAGAGATTGTTAGTTCCAATCTGATTCATCTCAAAATACATCTATTCTCCATGATTCTTAATGAAGAAGAAGATACTTTGATATGGAATATGAAACCAAAAGGTGGATTTTCCACATCCTCCATTATCAATATGATGGCTAATAATCAAGAAGATCCACCTTGGTGGTCCAATGCTGGGATTAAGGATCTCATCCCTAAAATTAATATGTTCATTTGGATTTTACTATAGAATAAGATACTTACCATTGACAACTTGAAATGCAGAGGTTTTAGTATCCCTAATCTCTATACTCTTTGCTTCTAGGAGAAAGATACACTGGAACACATTGCTATCCACCATTCCTTTGTTGTCTCTCTGTGGTCCAGTCTGCTAGATATGTTGAATATGGAATGGCTCTTTCCTAAGGAAAATCAACTCTTCTATTCCTCATGGAAAATTCCTTCAAAAAATCTGTCTATAAATACTCCTTGGATAATATCTATGCCACATTTGTTATGGGGTATATGGAAGGAGATAAATGATGGAATGTTTCAGGGATAAGTGGTCCAAAGCACATATTGTTTTTCAATGCATTCAAAGAGCTATTCATGAAAATATTCATATTATGGGAGATCTGAATGAGCCTACTAGCAAGACAGATGAATGAATATAAGATCAGTGGAAGCTTAGTGGTAGAGACAATAAGAGTAATGATAATACCTAAAGGGAAGAAGTTGTTTGGAAAATTCCCCCTTAAGGCTGGATGAAAATTAATTTTGATGGGGCCTCTAAAGTAAACCTTGGGAATGATGGATGTGGAACTATTCTAAGGGATGAGCGAGATAACTATATTGATATGGTGGTTGTTCCTTTAGGGACTCAAACTAATAATAAGGAAGAAACTATGGCTTCTTATAAACGTCTTCTCTTAGCTAAGAAATGGGATTGCATAAATCTTTAGGTTGAAGGGGACTCAAATAACATTGTTAATTGTGAAACTAAAAGATGTAATACCTAATGGACTATTATGATTATTATTAAGGCCTCATGGGATATAATAGGTAATATTTAAATTTTTTATATTACTCATGGTTATAGGGTGATAAATGGCATGGTTGACTGGGCTTCCAATGTGGTAGTGACGAGAAATTATGTTAGAAAATGGAAAGGTGAGGATGATTTTCCATATGAGGTGAAATCATTAATCTTTAGCAACAAAATTCACAGAATGCAATGTCTCAAAATCATATCCACTTAATGATGCATGAAATGACATGGGTTATTAATGACCATTATTAGTCAAAAAGGGTTTGTTATCTGATGTGTTGTGCGATTATTATTACACATGATTTCTGGGTTACCTTGGATTTATCTTTGTTGTGTGGATATTTTTGGCATCACTCTGAGATGAAGAAACCAAAGAGATATAGTCTGCATAATTACCTTCATTGAAGAATATTCGATGGTGTGATGGGAGGTAACAGAAAAAGAATGGAGCTGATTTTCTGCAAGGACTAGAGTAGAAAGGAGGAGGTTTGGGACATTATGAAGGAAGGTGGATTAACTATGTATTGGAGAGATTGCATCCTAGGTATTCTCCCATTACTAAACATTTTCTAAAATATTGGAAGAAGGGTAGTTTGATAATGGGGAACCAAGAAATTAAGGTTGACAAAGCCGTTATCTTGAAAATTACTGGTCTGGCGCATGATGATAGTAAGTTCTATATTGATTGTATACTGATGGAGGGAGCTGTGAAACTCTCTCCTGAGACAGACAAAGAGAATAAGAAACTGGTAAAGTTCTCTAACACCTATTACTCTTCCAAAAAAAATGAGAGCCTTTGGTGTAAAGTTCTTTATGCTATTATAAATTATTTTACCCTAAATGGTAGCTATTCTAGGTCCTAGGGTTATCATTTTGTTCTTCTTAACCATTTTTTCTAGGGGGATAAAATTTCTCTATCATATTATTTACTTTTCTCCATGAATGAAACCATGAAATAACACAAGGAAAACCATCAAGGCGATCATGTCATGCACTACAGTTTGATGGTGCTCATTTACAAACACCTAAAGGCCAAGCAAGTTGATCATCCGCTGTCTCAGAACTCTACTTCGGAGGAGGATGATACAAATGTATATTTTTCTATGGGGAAGGGTATGAAGAGTGATTCAATGTGTGACATGGATTCCTCTTCTAAAGATACCAAAGGAAATTGCAAAATTACACCAAAGAAAATTGATAAGGCTTCTTCTAAGAAAGGCCCAGAGCCGAGAAGAAAAAAGACCCACATTTTTATGGGATCCTAATCTGATGAGGAGGAGGATGACTATCTTGAGTTAGAAGAAGAGGAGATGAATAATCAACCAAAAAAGAAGTCCCACACTGCTAAGATTAAAAGCATAGAGGATAAAATTGTAGTTGAGGGAGAAAATGTGAAAGATGTTAGGGAGAAGAACATGAATAGTAAGACCCATAAGAGTCAAAATGAGGATAAAGGGAAAATACAGGAGGTTTTGATGAAGGATAATGTTACCCAAGAAATTGTAATGCAGGAAAATCTTACGGTTCTAAATGGTATGCAGGGTGTGAGGAGCTTCAACAGGACTATTGAAGGTATCATTGATGATAATCTATAGCTGAAAAAGGATGTGAAGAACATTTCTATCTACCTACAAATTATTGAGGCCATGGGTATGGGAGAATATATAAAATCCTTCCCTAATTGTATGGAGTAGATGAATCAATCCATTGCGTGTGCGGGAGACATGAAGAACTCCTTAGAGTCCATAGTCCATATCATTGAGAATAGGACTACCCAACTAGAAATCCACAGGAAGGACAAAAAAAGGATCATCAAATGGTGGCTATGGAGACTAAGTTGGTTAAAATGGAGGACATCCTAAAGAAGATGGAAGAACAGAGCTACAAAATTCTGAAAGTTTTTGCGAAGCATGTCAAAATTCTTGTTGGCAAGCTAGAGCAGGAGAAAACCAATCAAGAAATTGATGCTAATAAGGATGGTGTGAATGACACTCTGGGGCTAGGGAAGAGGACAAGATCCATCATAAAGAAAAAAGGTGCCAAGAATGATAAATATCTTGAGGAGCTAAAATTGCCAGGGGTTAACATGGACCTCATTTTGATTAAAGAAGTTGAGCTGGTTAAGAACTTATAGTGTTCTTCTTTGTTTTTCTTTTTCTATTGATCTCCTTTGTTCTATTTGTTTACTATCGGTATGCTAGTGTTAGGTTTTATAGCCTTTTGTATAGGTAGCCAGCTTCTCTTTTATAGTCCTTTTTCTATGTCTCCTTGTTTTTTTCTATGTGGGTTGTATTGAACATCTGTAGCTCTTGTTTGTAAAGATTTCGGGTCATTTAGAACCTTCTTTTCTCCTAATCAAAAAAATTATTTATGAATCTTTAAACTAAAAACTAACCTATACTAATGTAATATGCTAATAGTGATAAGTATTTTTAACTATATAGTTGTACTAATTAAATTGATACCAGTCAACATTTATTTATTACACATTTCCATATTTCTTAAAAAAGATAGTTAAATAATTAAATATTATTAATTCTCTTAAATCTAAATTTAATTCACACTTTATTTTATTTCTTGATTTAAATAATTAACATTTTGGTGTATTACAATAAGTTGTTACCATTTTATTTAGTTTTAAAATAGTTTATTTTTTACTCTATCAATAGGAGGGGGGCCTGATCCTAATTACAACAACAACAACATTATGAAACAACACAGGGAACCTTACTTTGCGCCATTACAATCAGAAGAACAAAAAACCCCACTGACCAAAATCAATAAAAAATAGAGATAATATCCATGTATAAGATCATCCTAACATTACTACCAACATCATTATCATAATAGTAACTTAACACTAATATTTTTGTGACAGTACTAATTTTTTTGAAATAAGAACACAACCATCAAAGTCCCTTCTCTTAAAGAACATATTGTCTATGAAGAAACAAATGTGCTGAGAACTACCCAAACAAAAACAACTCTCCAAAATATGCATAATTAACAAAATTATAGCAATATCTAGGAAAGAAAAACTAATGATTACTACCTTTACTATCATTAAATTTTGAAATCATCTCCTAGTGCTTTGAGAGATATTTCATCTCACTCTTCTAGTCTTCCATGTCCTCATTTTTCTCTTCCTTCTTGTTTTTGTGATAATTCTTCCTTTTCTTTGCAATATTCCTTAGTATTCTCTTGCTAGTGACCATGCCAAAGATAACGTTTCTATTGAAACCATCAATAACCCTGTAGACCAAAGTGATAGTAGTACTAAACTTCTCTGTGGTTATGGAAGATGAAGAAAACAAGTCTTCAGGAGAACTAACTCCCTTTTGGAGGTTATCGACTAAATCTTAGATTTTGAAAGGTGTGTCTTTATTAGTACCCATACCAGGGGAAGCGGGGGTGTTCTCCACAAAATCTTCATCAGCAGGGACAGGGGAATTACAAGCCAGATTCACAGCTACTTCCAAATCATTCAAATTAATTGTTAAGTCTACTGATTTTTCCTTTTCTTCTTCCCCTGACTCCTCTTTACCTTCTTCATAATAGTCATCCTCATAATTATCTATTGAATTACCCACATCGAGTTCATATTCAAAACTTATCTCCGGCATCAAAACTTTTATAATTTGCTTATCTTTGTTTTCTTTACTTAGCAAGCGAACATATTTTCTTTCACTAGAATGAACATTATGCTTCTATTCATCCACATTTTCAGTTTCCTCAACTCCATCTTCTTCCTTGTCCACGTCAATAAGGGGACTCATTTTCTTAATCTCTTTACCAATTTTTCTAACTTTTGAAGGGCTCAACTTACTAGTAGGGATATTTATTTTTAAAGGAGTGGTGTCCAACAGAGCACCTTCAAGATGGATATTTGAAGTACTATATTTAGGGGTTTTTCCTTTTTTCTTTTCCCTAGGCTTAGGATTTTTGGGTAGTGTATTGCTCTCTATAAGCTCAATTTTAATAGAGCTTTGGGTCAGTCCTGCACTTGGATTTTTCTTATGTTGAGGATAAGAAAAGAGATGGATATGAAAGGGGGACTTGTTAAAATCATGTTGTTACAGGGCATAGATTAAACCTTGATGCAGTAGAGGTGAAGCTCCTTTGTTAATGCTACTACTTAAGGATGAGAAAATAAAAAAATTGGGACATTTATCCTATGGCCATGCCTAATATGATTGAGGATGGGATGTGATAGACATGAAATGCTGTATACCTACCCTCTAGGGTAAAATAGTTCATAACATAAAAGAAATAAAACGTAAGGGGGGTAAGGATAATTTTTCATACCTTTTTTCATTGGTGGCCACCATAATATTTTCACCTTTCTTAAAAATGTCTTGATGTACAACTTGTAGTTCCCAAATCTTCATTTTCAACTATTTTACTATCACATTTCAAACATATGACCTCACCAATACGTTCCAAGGTTACATAGAACTTGATGCTACCAATAATAACATTCCCTTGATGCCATGACATGCATAATTTCATGGAAGTGATGCTATTATATCCCTACGTGGCATAAACATACAGCATTAGCTCTTCTCTTTTAAAGATGTCTGAATATTTAGTGTTCTGCACAAGATGTCTGCAATCCTTGGGCCCATAATGTTTGAGAGGCCTACCCATAAATTTTACTTCAGATAGATTCAATTGGAGATCACTGGTAGTCATTTGAGGTCCACAATTGCTAGCTTTAGAAAAAATCAAAAATTCATTTTTACACCTTTCACTAGACTAGTCATGAGGCTTCTCAAAGACAATAATGCCTTTGAAATAGACAATGTGATTAATTATTATCACCCTTCATCATTATTCGAAGACATTGGTTGCTATAAAAGATTTTAAAATGATCCTTCGAACTATTGAAAATACATTTCCAATAAAGGATAGCTTCAAGATTGTAATAATCATTTATACGAATAGCTTGATCCTTAATAGAAATATCTTTATTTTGATTTTGAATGCATTGTTTTGTTAAAAATGGAACAATCCATTATTTTTATCTATTTTTGTCTTGCATATTTAATTAATAAAACATATCAATCAAATCAATCACCTCTTTCCTCTTTGTACTTACATATGGTATAAGAGCCATAACATTTTATTTCTAAAGAGTTATAAGTCTATCCATTGGAATTTAATAGATGGCATTTGAGTGATAGTGGAGGGAAAAAGATTTTTTTGAATCAACTTTGGAAACATTTGAGAAAATAAAGCAATAGAGAAATCACCAAATGATATTGTTAATAAGTCTTCAAAAGTTATCAAGAAAATGTAATTGGTAGGGTTAAATATGTTTCCACATTCCTTGCTGCAACCCATAATGGCTGCATTTAAGTGAGATTTTGAAGAAAATCATATGGAAGCCATTATAATTCAAAGGATATAGGACTTTTAAATTGATATTATAGTTTATAATGTTTGACAAAACATGCCTATTGTTTGATAAAATGCTTATAAAAGATGTTGTCTTATGAGTTGCAAATTGGGAACATGTACAATAGTTCTGTTGTCAGAAGTGTTGGTGCAGATGATAAAGTAGTGATGGGGAAATCAATAAAAATGTTGCTATAAATTATCACTCTGAAAGTCTCAGAAATTTTTTTACTTGGAAATCATTTCCAAGAACTTAAAATATGTCTCTCCCAACCCCTCGCAAGTTCCTTCTTTAAAATCATAGGAAACGTCCCTCCCCAAACCCCTAGAATCTATAAGTCTTCAACCATTAGAATATTCAAGGGAACAAGCTTTTCCATTTTTTTATCACCTCGTCAATCAGGACAGGACCATTCATGAAGTTCTTGGAGGAGGATAGGTTGTGGATATGATTCATTCAAGGAAAAGATGTATTTATATTGGTTTACTTCTTGGTGATGGTGATATGTGGTATTTCTTGGAACAATTGGGATATAGTTTTATTTCAGCTATTTCATCAACACTTATTTTTTCAATATTCTTTTATTTTCCTATGCAAAAACTGACAATATTCTTGGAAGAGCTCTTCCTACTCTCCTTGATTAAAAAATATCATAAGAAATAGCAACCAAAGGAGTAGCTAAATCGTGTGCACAAATTAATTATGTTTTGATAATTGTAGATAAATTTGTTCTGCGAAAAAATTGAAAAGATTTTTGTAAAAGTGGATTTCATTCTCTTACTTTTTTTTAGTTATGAGAACGATGTGCAACTTTATCACACTATTTTTATCTCTTTTTTTTTTGTCTCATTGTTTTGTTCTTGCCTTGTACAAAAAATATGAAAATCATGTGGATAGCCATGCAGAAAGAGAACTCAAGGATATTGTGAAGCAAATAGAAGTAGTGTAGTGGTATATTTGAAACATTACAAGAACCTCATGGAAAAATTTATAAGTTAGATCTTGATTCAGGGCTTTGTAATCTTACCAAAATTTTGAATAAGAAGACTATGTGAATTTTCTTTAGGTTACAAAAGGGTTGAGGCAATTTAGATGTAAGAGGGTTTTTTTATCATATTGAGATAGATTCTTGTTCAGAGATGATTAATTTCATGAGAAGTATCTTATTTGTGTCCCTAAATAAAAGAAGGGTCTTGGAATATTTGTCCATAAAGAAAAGAGAGGTCTTAACATATGTGTGTCCTTTAAGAAAAGAGGAGGCCTAACATCATAGTTTTCCCTTCAAGGAGAAATGTAGGGAGATATTTGATTGATGATTTGTAGAGAACTTGAGGAAGCCTTCATCACACTTGGAGGAGATTTATAATTTTAGAGGAAAGGTTGTCTTATGTGAAAGCGTGTGGTTGGTAATTTGTGTGACAGATGAGGGATTGTTTCCAAAACACATGAGGAGAGGCTAGACACACTTAGATGAGATGTGGACTGTCAAAGGAATGAAATCTCATTTGGAACACTAAATGAGGCATTATACACAATTGGAGGAGATGGATAATTTTAAACAAAATGTTTCTCATTGTACATGGGGAGTGGGAACACTTTTATGTTCTCTCATGTTGTGCAGATGATTACATTTTCTACAGTCGAGATATTCACTAGTGCAGTCAATTTGTTATTTCCTAGGCGAGTAAGGAGGATTAGTGAAGGTGCTTCATCAAAGTATCCAAAAGGTTTGAGTTCAAAATCCTTACAATATTTCACTCTTTTTCAAATTAATGTAATAAGAAGGGAGAGGGGGAATGTTGGTGTATTACAAAAAGTTGTTACCATTTTAGTTAGTTTATTTTTAGTCTTAAAATTGTTTGTTTTGAGTAAGTCGATTGAGAGAGGGCTTGAACCCATACATCAAGTCAAAAGGTGGAAGAAAATGGAGGAACTCATGGGTAGTGACACCACCAAAAACTAGTAATGAAAAAAACCCTTACTAAATAGACAGATTTTGAATAGAGTAATAATCGGCAGGAACAAGGATCGTGACTCTGACAAAGATTACATACTTAGAATAGAGGGGTTTAGGGAAGAACCCAAAACCATCTTCCAAATGAAAACCCTTTCACTGGAAACCAAACAACCATTTAAACCAAAAAATAATAGCAGATTTTGAAACTCCTACTGAAACCTTTTACCAATAGGACCACCTTGAAAAGAGAAAATATCCAACAAGGAAAGAGGCCTTAAAGACTAAATTTTTTTTTATTTTGGTCATAAACCATCTAATCACAAAAGGCAAAAGAACTACAAAGAAAGAAAAACTTTCAAGATCTTGAATCCCAACTAGAAGTAAAACTAGAGCCCAAATCACTGCCACCCTCGAGTAGCCACAAATGGGAAAAGATGACATAAAACAATCATTAACCTCATTGTAAAAGTTGATATCCAGCTCTAGAGGATATTCTACAACCTCAATAGACCATAAGAATAAGTAAAAATAGATCCAAATGGTCCAAGCCTATATTGGAGCTTCAAGAAGGAACCCCACCTTTATAGGGAAAGACCGCTCCTCAACAACAACCTCTTTGGTCAAAAATTAACAATAGAGAAGGCTCCCAAAGAACCAAAAAGCACGATCCAAAGAACCCAAAATAATATAGGATCGAACACCATAAATAGGAGCCTTAGGTAGAGAAAGAAACCCTCTAAGCAAGCACACCAAAAACTCCAAATAGGAAGCCATGGGCAAGGACCTAAAGAGAAAAACATCTAAAAAAAGAAGTCAAAGAAATTTGAAGCCACAATAAACCTGACCCTGATCTAGATAAAACTATAGTGAATAGTGTGTAGAGGAATCAAGAGGCCCTTGATCATACCCACAACCTTTCCCTCAGCCCCAACAAATGTTGGATGATGGAAAACACAAATTATCCCTTCAACCCATAGGATGAAGGGACCTAGAAGAGAAATCAATCCACCTAGATCAAATACAAAACAAAATAGATGAGCGGCCTAGGAAAACCTAGAGCTAATAACAAAGAAAAAAAAAAGGAAAATGAGCCACACCAAAAATCATAATTCAGTACTGCATGTGCAACTAAACACAAAAAATCTAGTCACCCATTGAGAGCCTTTTTCACTGAACAAAATATGAAGACTAGAAAAATTATTAGCAATAGAAGGCAAAAGTAGAATGGAAGAACTAATGGACAAAGAAGAAGCCCCCCGAACTATTTGTTACAAATGAAACAGTTCGTTATTTTTTTTTCTCTATTTTTTTATGGTCTATTTAAAGGCACCTAGTTTGAATTAATAAAATAAATTGAGCAAATCAATCAGCTCTTTCCTCTCCGTATTTATATAACAATTACTACATTTAAACTCTTATATTAAATTATAACTAGGATAGATATCTTTAATATATCTATCTAGAAGACACTGATAGATATTACTATAGATGATTTATCTATTTTTAATAATACTTTTGATATCTTGATGTCTTCTAGATAGATTTATTTAAGATAATATTCTATTATTGTAAATTAAATAGTTATAATAAGTACAATTAATTTCAAAGATAGTTTTCTCGATTTGATTGTGTTTGAATTTTTACCATCAACGTTTTAGATCACTCAATGATCCATCATCAGGATGAAAGAGAGAACAAGGAGAAGAAAAATGGTAGATTATAGACCTAGAACTCAATGAAAAGGAAGGAGAAAGGAGGGGACGAGAGAGGAGGGAGCTAAAAAAAAAACCAAGATTACCTAAACCTTCTTAGAGAGAATAGAACAATAAATTATATATAAATAAATAAACATAAAAATAGAGCAAAAAATAAGACATAAAATATATAAATGAAAATAAGTAAAAACTTGCGTACTTGTACAAAAATATCTATCGATCTATCTATCTATTTATCCAGAGAGAGAGAGAGAGAGAGAGAGAGAGAGAGAGAGAGAGAGAGAGGTTCAAAGATTATATTTAAATATTTATATTTTAAGTATATGTAATCCATTCTTTCAAAGATTACATATACTTAATAAAATAATATCTTAATTATTAATAGTTTTTATTTTGTTAGCTATTAAATTATTTTATTTAACATTTTTTAAACAACACACTCACACCAATACACTCCACCTCTTGTTGCCTCATGCCCCATTGTAGTTACGCCTCTTTGTATATTAAAATATAAATGCATAAATATAAAAAAAAATAATTAAATTTTATGTTACTTACAAAGAACCATAAAATTCGGAATCAACTAGTTTTTTTATGGGGATTTAATTTTACATAATTAAAATAAAATAATAGTAGCATTTTAATTTTTTATTGTTTGTTAAAATAAATTAAAAGAATATAATTATTTTATGATGAACAAATTCCAATCTCTATCTAATTATTTAACATTAAAGAATTATTTTAAGTTATGACATGAATGGATGAGATACAAATCAGCAACATAAGATACCACATAATATATGATTTGGGTGGAGAAATCTTTTGAGGAAAAAACTCCCCTAATAAAAAAGGGAGTATGCACTATCTTTTAAACCAAATTAAAATATGGCACACACTAGGAATTTATAAATGGAAGATTACCAACCTTTGTATTTGAGTTTAATCAATGGAAATAAACTAAAAACAAAATATTATAAAAATATGTTTGCTTGTTTAATTTTTGGAATGAGGATGTGAGACTTAGGTAATTAAATATTTAGATTTATTTATCAAATGCTGATTATAGAAGAAGGATTATTAAGAATTTAATGACTACAAATAAGAAGAAGTGAATAGTGAGAAACAATAATTAAAATAATATTTATTTAATTGAATAAATAAAGATTTATTCAATCAACTATAAAGAAAATATGTGATTAATTAGTTGAAATGACAATGTATCAACTCTAAATGTTCATAAATACGAACATGAACAAGAATATCCAAACCAGACCAAACCAAAGTAAAACCTTTGAAAAAAAAGCCATCTACAATCATACTATCAATAATTTCAATTCCAAAAAACATAAGTTTTCAAGAAAGATGCTAAAGGAATATGATAGAAAGTTTGGAATGTTATTCAAACTACTTTTAAACAGATTTGCGAGTCTTCCCTTTAACTGACTTTGCCCTTTGTTTTAAACATAGTAAAATGTATCTCCTTTTAATATATTTTTTTTCTTCTATATGACTAGCTTATGCATGTGGTGCAAAAAGAACTACAAAAATAATTAAAAAAATGACTTCTTAAGAAAGACCTCTATATGTTTGAATTTTAGAGTCTAAAATACTATGTTGACCCAAAATTCAGGTGAAATGATTATTATTATAGTTTTTAATTTTTGGTTGGGGCGCTCAAAATTCCACTGAAACAACTTATTTAGCTTAAGGAAATAAAATAGTAATATCTTTAGATACAAAAAAGGTAATCAATTCTAATTGTAATCGTAGATCCACTTTTTTAACATGCTTTTTACTTATCGCATATGTAATTCTAATTGTAATCATTGATCCACTATTCGAACGTATTATTTTGATGCCTTTGGAGAGAATTAGAGTTAGCATATTATATCATTTCCTCTTCTAAGAAAGATTGTACATCCTCATGGATCTGAATAGTAAAATTGGCTAATAGGTCTGCAACTTGATTATCTTCTCAATAACAATGTTGTAAAGTGTATATGTTAAATTTGGAAAACAAGTTCCACACTTGAGACAAGATGTATTTCAATTTCCCTTTATTAATCTTCTTTGTAATAAGAAGATTTATAATAAATTGATACTACCCATCAACTTGAATATCTTGACCTTACGGTGAAATTATAAATGAAGACCTTTAACTAATTCTAATGCCTCTGTAGTTGTGTTTATTATGCCTAGAGGAAGCTTGAATTCCTATGCTACTATGAACTGACCATTATGACTTCCAAGAATGCAACCCATCCCTAAAACACCAACATTACCTTTTGAGGAGAAATCACAATTCAACTTAATCATGCCTTGTGGAAGAGGTTCCAATTTGACATCTTTCCTATAGACTTTTGAAGATAAATTTTTAATTTTAAACAGCCTTTCAAATGAATAGAAATGACATGTCATTTGTTAGTAATTTGTTTAATCAGTAGAAGTATACAATGAGGATAATTTTTTTTTTCCTTACTATATATGTATTCAAACATTCTAAGATTGTGATTGTTCCCAAATCAACAAATTTTAAATCCCCTAAGAGTATGCCAAGCTTTATGTTTGGGTATTACAAATAAATTTTCCAACTGACAAAATCTACCATTGTGGTTACTTTTAACTACTCTTTTTGGTTCTACTAGACCACTTGGAGAATATACCTTATCGCCAATTATCTTTCTAAGCTTGATGATATTTTATAGCATACTATAATTTGTACTTTTAAAATTTGTTCCTAGCTGATCAAATTGGTATGTAGATTTGAATCAAGTTAATCGCCTATCTCTACTCCCACTTTTGCTTCTTTCTACTTCTTTTAACTGATTGAATATTAATTTTAATGAACTTAAACGATAAATTCCTTATCTTTCCTTGGGAAACAAAGTAAATCCCTGCTAAAATCCCAATGTATTACTCTGTAAGACAAATTTTAAACCAATAACTTGTGTAGATATTTATACTATTCATTTGTTTAAAAAAGATTAAGTTATATTTTTTTATTATGACTTATTCACTTTAATTAAACCCCTTCTTGAGAGGGCCAATTAAACAAGTTATATAAAGAATTTTTTTTTCTTCAATTGATCTCAGACACCATTGATATCCAAATAAAAATAAGATAACAAAACTTGGCATGTAAGAACATGAACATTCCTTAGTTACTTTAACTAAAATCACAAGAACTCTTCTTCTTGGGTGAATTGACTTGTCAATTCTTTAAGTGATTCTTTAATCTTTCAGAGATGTATTCTGCAAAAGTAAGATCTCACTTTTCAACTTCTACATATCCATTTCCTTTATTAGTAGCTTTATTTTGGCATTATTGAACTTAGCTACATTTATACTAAGTCTTCAGTGGTTATGGTGTAAAATTCCACTACTTTATGTGTCATCATATTGTCAAAGGTCTTCTCTATGTCAATGATATTTGGCTTCGTGTGTGGTAGATAAAATGCCAAGAATAGTAGAGACCTTTCATCAGGATTATATCTTCATCCAATATATATCTCATTTATAGCTTCTAAATTTAACTTATGTTCTTTATCATCATTGTGTATGAAACTATCAAAAACCAATACAACACTTGGATCTCACCTAGGAAATATTATAACACATAAATCCTATAATAGATGCCTTCCCCTCTTGGGTTTCATGCTATTTATTTCATGATCTACATCTAATTTAAGTCTATCTAGATTTTGATCTTCATTTACTGGTGTGATATCAACAACTAATACTCTTAACAATTTACCCTGGTACTTATATAAGAAAGATTTAAACTCAGATGATTTGATAAAATTGTCATCAAAGCTAAAAGTATTGCAAGAAACTTGTCTTGCATCATCTCCTGTAGTATCTCATGGCTCACCTATTTCTTCTTCTTTGTTTAGAGGAGAATAATATTCCTCAATTCTTGCTTTGGGAATTTTCTCAAATTGAACCCCAGGAACATCCTTCTTAACCTATGGCTCGTCTTCCTTAGAAGATCATTCACTTGTAGAAGACATGAACTGAGGTTCCCACATTTCTTTCATCTTCTATTCCATATCTTTGTTATAATCATCTATAGCTTTATCTGCCTCTAAATCATCTAACTTTATTATTAGATGATCAAGGATAAATGGTACATGAGTATACCCACTCAAACTCTTCTCCTTACTAATATATTTGATAAAACCTTCTCGATCAAAGCCTTTTCTAGGTACTCCATCATGTTATATTCTATAATTATGTCTAAGACACGATCATATCCATCAGTGCAAACAACAATAAAATCCTCAAATATAAGAGTACCTGACATAAGTGATCACTGTCTATGTGAGCTGAGGTTCATAAAACAAGAGTAATCAAGTTGTCTTACAATTTCTAGATATACCACTCTTTTTGGAAATTTTTTAAACTTCAAGATGTTTATTTATATATTTTATTTCTAATTTATTATTCTATTCTCTCTAGGCAAGTCTAGTCAACCTTGGTTTGCGTCCAAGATCCCTCCTCTCTCCTCCCCTTATTTCTCCCTCCTTTTTATTGAATTCTAGGTCAGCAATGTACCTTTTATCTTCTTTGTATGCTCTTTTGCATCCTAATGATGGATCATGGTGTGATCTGAAATGTTCATAGTAAAATTTCAAACACAATCAAAATAGGAAAACTAGCTATAATGATTAATTTTATTATAATATTATTTAGTTTAATATTCAAAACTAATTTTATAGTTCATTCATAGAAATTTTATAAAAGAACTTGTATGGCATAAATGAATATTAATTATTTATGGTAGTTTATAATATATGTAATATAATCTTATTGGTAAGAAAAAAGAATAATTCCTCAACAAATTAAGTATATGCAATCCATTCTTTCAAAGATTATATATAATTAGTAAAATAATATCTTAGTTATTGATAGTTTTTATTTTGTTGGCTATAAAAATATGTTATTCAGCATTTTTCATCAACACACTCACACAAATACACTCCACCTTGTTGCCCCATGCCCCATTGTGGTTAAATATGAAAAAATAATAATTTAATTTTATGTTACTTACAAAGAGCCATAAAATTAGGAATCAACTAGTTATTTAATGGGGATGTAATTTCACATAATTAAAATAAAGTAAAGTCTAAAATGTTTAACCAATTAAATATTAGTATTTTAATTTTCAAATTTTCTAAAAATAAATTAAAATAATATAATTATATTTTGATGAAAAAATTCCAATCTCTATCTAATTATTTGACATCAAAGACCTATTCTAAGTCGTGACATCAATGGATGAGATACAAATCAGCAACATAACACACCAAATAACATATTAATTAGATAGAGAAATCTTTTGAGGAAAAACTCCACTAATAAGAGAAGGCAAGTATGCATTATCTTTGACACAAAATTACAATATGTCACACACTACGAATGTATACATAGAAGATTACTAGCCTATTGAACTTAGTCCAATGAATGAAAACAATAATATAGACAATTATATAAATATGTATATTTATTTAATTTTTGAAATGAGGATGTGAGACTTAGGTAAATAAATATTTAAATTTATTTATCAAAAGTTGACTATAGTACTGGCCTGTGCATGTGGTGCATAAAGAACTACAACAATAATTCAAAAATTAGATTTAAATTTAGATTTTTCATTTATAAGACTAGCGTGTGCATGTGGTCCATATTTAGATTTTTCTTTTATAGGACTAGCTTGTGCATGTGCTGCATAAAGAACTAACACAATAATTAAAAAATTGACTTCTTAAGATAAAAGACCTCTATATGTTTGAATTTCGCACTGTACAATACTACGTTGACCCGAAATCCAGGTGAAAGGATCATTATTATAGTTTTTTATTTTTGGTTTTGGGGGGCTGAAAATTCCACTAAGACCAATTTATTTAGATTAACTTTAGATACAGAAAAAAGGTAATCAATTCAGATTGTAATGGTAGATCCAATTTTTTAACATGCTTTTAACTTATCGCTGAACAATATCATAGAGCTCAATGTTTCATGATGCATACAGAGAAGAGACCAATAAGGCCTTCCAAGTAAATGGAGCCGTTCAAGCTTTCTGCCACTAGAAATTCACAGCAGTAAGAATTCATGGAAATAAATGTCACCTCCATCTGATGAACGCTGGAATTGAGCCATAACTTTGTTACAAAAGGCGTCAAATTCTGTATCTATTCTATCATAAATACGATACTGCTAAACCTTCCAATAAGAAGATTGTACAGCCCAATATATCAAAGAAATATATACATTGCAGGGCTCCAATTCCTGTACCTATTCTATCATAAAAATGGCTATGGTAAATCTTCCAACTAGAAGTTTGTATTGTTTGATAGTGTTTAAAATAACTGCTGGTGGGTTGATTACAATGAACACACCATGCAATAACTGATATTTTTGACGATTCAAAAACTTCAAAACTATTGAAGAATATTGATCTATACACTAGTAGATTGTGCAACTTCCAAAGAAACACCATGAAAGTTCTCATGAACCATTTGGGCATGAACATCCAGTGCTGCCATCGGGAGAAGTGTAGTTTGTGCACCCACTTGGGCATGATGGGGGCACACCACCTCTCGGCATGGACTGAAATAATACAAGAGGCCTTCCTACCATGGAGGATTCCATTACAAGAACAAATAAAAGAAGTACTACTATTACCAACCTCCCCATCTATCTACACCTAGATTCACTATATGATGTAATCCTTTAATCTAAAGCCTCGCTAATAGTGATTCTCAAAGGAATTCCCAATGAGTGGAGAAAACGCAATCCTTAGAATTTTGCTTTGAAATGGATGAAAATTTCCTTTTGGGTAGACGAGCTTATATAAGATTTTCGAAGTAATAAGGTGTGAAATTGAGACGAGGTAGCAAATTCAAGCGGGCAAAGTTAGTCGAATTGTGTTGTTGCAAGAATTGGTCATGCCATTTCGCGATCTGACCTAATTAATCGTTGCTTATAATTTCTATTAGTAAACGCGTCGATGTTCATTATGTCAAGACATTCGGGATTTCCCAGCATTAGCTTATTGACCAGAGGAATAAAACCAAAACTTAAAGCTTTGAATGGCGAAACGAAATTGTATAGGAATATAAAATTGTGGCAATCGTCATGATCACGTGTTTACCCTCTACCATGAAAATTCAGACAACATCTATTTTGATCATAGTTATCGGATACCAATGAAAAAATCTAAGGGTTTTTTCGGGGAGATTCCTTGGAATGACATACCGTGAAGAATACGAATACTGATGGAGGGTTGTATGGGCTAGCTAAGTCTGCTTATGTATTTATTCAATATTTAATGTGTTTGGGTAATATTTTCAAAGATATATGGGTAGAATACAGATATTAATTTAAAAATAGGATATTAAATTGTATTTATATTTTTTAATTGTAATATTTTGAATTATTCATTTTTTTAATTGCTTCACATGTAAGAATCTATTGTAGATTTCAAATATGTGTGCATATACTAAAAAGCACATATAATTTAGTAACTAACAAAATCACGTAGAATATAACTTGCAATATTATACTCAAGCTCACAAAACATTAGTATTTAATTAGCGGTTTAGATGTGAATTCTTATAGTATATAGAGTATTAAGGGTATACATAGGTATCTAAGTCCTAACACTAATTTGATTATTTAAGTGATTATGTATGATTTTAGCTATGGTATATAATTGCTCACAATGAATTGCAAATTTCATGTATTCTAAGATACATTATGCTCCTAAATATAATTCACACACATGACCATCTCTAATTGTGTGCATACATAAATTGTAGCCATGTGTTTTCTATCTATATATACTTAAATGTGGTATTTATTGTCCTACAAACATAAATTATAATAAGGCACAACCATCCTCCAAAATTAATTACGTGTCTTATCATCATAATAGAAAATTTTCATATTATAAATGAAAATTATTGTTTTACAACAAAAAGGAAAATAGTGCACAACCTTAGAATGAACTAAAAACTAATTAGTTGTAGTCAATCTTGAAAACTAATAATTAGTTTCTCGAATACAAATAAACTAATGAAGTTCTTAGCACCTACATTAATTTTGTTCTATTCAAGTTAACTGTAGTATGCTTTTGGAAATGCCAAGCACATACATTGTTGAACTATCTTAATAGAAACCTTCAATATCACCTCTCAAAATAATAGTACTTAAATTGATCTTGACTATATTGATGGTGCTATCATTCTATAGAAATTTTATTTAATGTGTCTTATCTCATTGAAAATTTACCATGATTTCAATTATAATTGAATATGTTAGAGAAGCTACAAACAATAAGATTTGTTGGACTAAAATGACCCTACAAGAATACAATTAACTTATGCCATGGTGTTTAAGGTATTTAAATAGATGAATTGTATAAATGGAATATTTTTAGTTAAAAAAGAGAGGATAGTCTATTCTTATTAAAAATGGCCTAAATTGTGAGTAGAAAGGAATATGCACATAATAAGAAAAACTTTTAGACTTATTCCATGCAGAAATAGAGCCCTTCTATTAATTATGAGGAAATGATTAGAAAATGACATAAATATAAAATAATCAATAGAAAAAGAAATTAAAGCACCTATATATTCATACAAGAGATTGATATCATGTAAGTTTATAATAGCCAAGCTTATCTTTCTAAACACATAAAGAATTAAAGATTAATATTTTTATTTTAGTTTTAGTTTTCAATTCTATCATGTTTGACTTTTAGTCAAATTTTTCTAGCTACTAGGTTATGCAAACTTTTATTAAAGACTCTAGTCTAGAATACAACATGTACCAAAGTTTGTTTCATGTTGATTTATTTCCTAAAAAGGATTTAAACAGTATTTTTAGGTGTGCGAAACCCTATAAATATCAAGGGTATAATGGAAATATATAGTATGTAGAGATAAGCTAAGAGAAATTAGGGTTCTTAATATTATGGAGATGTTTAAGAATTATTTCTAGGATGAATTTAATAGTATTATAGATAAGAGGAATACATGTTGAGGACATAAATGATGAAGATGAGGAATTAAGAGGTCAACAAATTGAAGTATAACTTCGCGCGCGCGCGTGTGTGTGTGATAATATAATGGTTAATACTCCTAGTAGAGTGGAGGTAATAGAGTTGAATACCCCTAGCACAATGGAAGAATGATCTTTGAATAAAATATAGATTAGATTGTGGATACCCACCAACAATTAGCCCCACACTATTTGCCAAGGCTAGAAAGATTCTAAATGAACTAATTACCCTACTATTGAGACCGCCATCCCCAATAACAATTGTAGATTAGTTGGGAGGGAGGGCCCCTAAAATTATATGGCCCTTACAACATAAGTTTAGGGAGGTAAGAATAATATTTTAATTATGAGCTAATGAAGGATTCTGAGAAGATAATATCCTAACATCAAGTTATCATAAAATTAAAGGCCAAAATGATACCACAAGATTATCATAAAATTAATTTATCCATAAGGTTGGTTGCAATAAGTTGAGTCCCACTTTTGGGAAAAAGTGGAAATATTTCCCCTATTATTAAAATTTTGTCTCAATTGTTGTAAAAAATTGAGGATCTTAAGGACTGAATCTGAAAAAATTGTCGAAATAGAAAATGTAGTTCACAGAGTATGCTTTACAAATATGTTATTTATTTCAAATACCCACATGCTATAATATTATTTTTAGTTAGTGTGTCTAAAAACCACTTTTTCAAAATGTACTTTTTAGGACCATACCACACGTGCATGACCACCATGTTTTATCCTAAATAAAAGAGTTTTTGTAAATCATGTTGGGGAAAGATACCTAAGACACAAAATATTGATGAGCATATTTTATTTGTTTTTTTTAATAGAAAATTTTATTTTTTATTAATTTTTAATTGATAGTAAAGTCTATTTTTTAAATCTCTAGTGTACAAGCAGCATAAATTGATGTAAAATTACCATTTTAAAAATATCTTCAAGGAAATCATTTGTAGATTGATGTCATATAACGTGTTTTCCAAAAATTGTAAAAATAAAAAAGTTATTAATATTTTGGACAAACTCACTATTTTAAGTTTATGTACTAGTTTGATTAATAAATAATAATAAAAAGTATTTAAATTAAATAAATTGCCACAAAAAAATAATATTTTGAATTATATACAGTAGCAAGTCCAATGGGTTTTCATTTTGTTAAAAACATTAATCGGGAAGATATTCAAAAAGTTATGGCAAGGTAGACATCTGGTATCCCAATGTGTTAGCCCTTACTTTGTAGATCCAAAGCATAGGCTTGGTTCCACCATGCCTATCTCGACCCAAAATCTAAATTGCAATCATGGGTTCCAATAAAAAATTTAAAAAATATGTACAGATTTTGTTTATTAACATTTATTTAGAAATGAGTACCCATTTCAAAATGCATGCAGACTTTTCTTAAATAATGTGCACACATTACTAATATAGCCATTGCCTATCAAATCTAACCAAAAATAACAAAGCGCAAATATTATTAAATCATTCTCAAATGATGTGCAACAACAGATGGAATGTTTTCCCAATTATTAAAGATTCTTGTCTTTTGTGGATTTTGGCAGGAGTAAAGCCATTAAAATTTGAAATTTTGCAAACATTGTACATTTTAAGATGATTAAATATGGGATTGAAGAAATGTAGAAAGAGGAAAAGGAAGGTTATGACACTTGAGGATGTTCTAGCAAATAGGGATAATGAGGAAAAATGACATTGAGAGATAAGAGCAAGAATTTGAGAACTGAATTATGTTGGAGCATCGAGATCCAAAATCATTTGAGAAGGAGAGAACATTGAGGAAACCATGATGGATTCATGTGTCAAAGAAGAAAATATAAAAGAATAAAATCAAGGTTCATCTTCTAATCTAATTTTGGATACATGTATGTCCTCACAACCATGTTGTATTTATGATAGAGACATTGGTGATTTTCTATGAGCAGGATACTCTTTGAATGATATAGATCATATTGTTGAAGATAGAGAAATATATAGCATATAGAGATAAGCTAAATGCAATTATGGTTCTTAATATTATGGAGATATTTATGAACTATTGCTAGGATGAATTCAATGGAAGTGGTATAGATAAGATGAATACAATTTAAGGATGTAAATAATTAAATGAGGAATTAGGTGGTTAACAAATTGAAGTATGACAATTAGTAGATAAATTTTATACATTTTTCACGTTATGTTGAGGATAGATGTTAAAATAATGTTTAATACTCCTATTAGAGTGGAGTTAATAGTGTCAAGAATGTCCCCACAATAATGGATCCACTAATACAATGGAATAATAATCCTCAAACAAATTCTATATTGGATTATGGATATTGAAGTAATATCTCACTTTTCAAGTTGTACATATCCCTTTCCTTTATTAGTAGCTTTATTTGGGAATTATTTAACTCAGCTACATTTATTCTAAGATCTGCAGTGGTTATGGTCTAAACTTCCCCTACTTTGGATGTCATCATATGGCCAAAGGCTTTCTCTATGTCAATGATCTTTGGCTTCTTGTATGGTGGATATAATGCCCAGAACAGTAGAGACCTCTCATCAGGATTATATCTTGATTTAGTATATATCTCATTTATAACTTTTCGATTCAACTTATGTTCATTATCATTGTCATATATGAAACTATCAAAAACCAATACAATACTTAGATCCAACCCAGGAAATATTATAACACAAACATCCTACAACAACTTTGTTCCCCTCTTGGGTTTCATGGTATTTATTCCATGATATACATCTAATTAAAATTTATTTAGCATTTGATCTTCATTTACCGGTGTCATATCAACAACTGATTCTCTTAACAATTTACCATGGTACTTATATAAGAAAGATCTAAACTCAAATGATTTGATGAAATTGTAATCGAAGCTAAAATTATTTCAAGAAACTTATCTTACATCATCTCCTGTAGTACCTCATGGCTCACCTATTTCTTCTTCTTTGTTTAGAGGAGAATGATATTCCTCAATTCTTTCTTTGGGAATTTGGTCAAATTGAACCCCAAGAACATCCTTCTCAACATATGGCTCATCTTCGTCAAAATATCCTTCACTTGTTGAAGACATGAACTGAGGTTCCCACATTTCTTTGATCTTCTATTCCACATCTCTGTTATACTCATCTACAACTTTATCTGCCTCTAAATCATCTAACTTTCTTATGAGATGATCAAGGATAAATGGTAGACAAGTATATTGACTCAAACTCTACTCCTTCCTGATATAATTGATAAAACCTTCTAGATCAAAGCCTTTTCTAGGTACTCCATCATGTTATATGTGTCATTTTCTCTAGGATACGATCATATCCATCAGTGTAAGCCACAACAAAATCTTAAAAGAGAAGAGTACCCAACATAAGTGATCACTTTCTATGTGAGATGAGGTTCATAAAAATAGAGTAATCAATTTCTGTTACAATTTCTAGATATGCCACTCTTTTTTGCAATTTTTTAAATTTTTTTTTATGTTTATTTATTTCTAATTTGTTATTCTATTCTCTCTAGGCAAGTCTAGTCAACCTTTATTTTCAACCTAGCTCCCTCCGCTCTCCTCCCCTCCTTTCCCCCTTCTTTTTATTGAATGATAGGTCAACAATCTACCTTTTTTCTTCTCTGTATGCTCTTTTGCATCCTAATGATGGATCACATAATGTGATCTAAAATTTTGATAGAAAAATTTCAAACAGAATCGAATCGAGAAAACTAGCTATAATGATTAATTTTATTATAATATTATTTTGTTTAATATTCAAAACTAAATTTATAGTTCATTCATACTAATTTTATAAAAGAAATTATATGACACAAATGAATATAAATTATTTATGATAGTTTTTAATATATATAATATAATCTCCTTGCTAAGAAAAAAGTCTAATTCCTCAACAAATTAAGTATATGCAATCTATTCTTTCAAAGATTATATATAATTAGTAAAATAATATCTTAGTTATTGATAGTTTTTACTTTGTTGACTATAAAATTATTTTATTCAACATTTTTTTATCAACACACTCACACCAATACGTTATGCCTCTGTGCATATTAAAATATAAATTCATACATATAAAAAAATAATAATTTAATTTTATGTTACTTACAAAGAGCCATAAAATTAGGAATCAACTAGTTATTTTATGGAGATGTAATTTCACATAATTAAAATAAACTAAAGTCTAAAATGTCTAAATAATTAAATATTAGTATTTTAATTTTAAAATTTTTTAAAAATAAATTAAAATAATATAATTATATTCTATGAAAAATTTCCAATATCTATCTAATTATTTAACATCAAAGACCTATTCTAAGTTATGACATCAATGGATGAGATACAAATCAGCAACATAACATATTAATTAGGTAGATAAATCTTTTGAGCAAAAAACTCCACTAATAAGAGAAGGCAAGTATGCATTATCTTTGAAACAAAATTACAATATGTCACACTCTATGAAAATATAAATGGAAGATTACTAGCCTATTGATTTTAGTTCAATGAATGAAAATAATAAAATAAATATGTATGCTTATTTAATTTTTGGAATGAGGATGTGAGACTTAGGCAAATAAATATTTAGATTTATTTACCTAAAGTTGACTATAGAAAAACGATTGCTAATAATTTAATAACTAGAAATATAATGGAGTGAATAGTGAGAAGCAATGATTTTATTAATTAAATAGTAAAATAATATTTAATTAATTGAATAAATAAAGATTTATTGAATCAGCTGTAAAGAAAATATGCGATTAATTAATTAAAATGACAATATATAACTCCAAATGTTCATAAATATGAACATGAATAAGAACATGCAGACCAAACCCAACCAAAACCTTCCAAAACAACCCATTTGCATTCATACCATCAATAATTGAAATTTCAAAACTCAACCTTTTAAGAAAGATGCTAAATGAATATGACAGAAAGTTGGCAATGTTATTCAAAATACTTTTAAACAGATTTGTGAGTCTTCCTTTTAACCGACTTTGACCTTTGTTTTAAATAGGGTAAAATATATCTCCTTTCAATGTATTTATTTTTCTTTTATATGACTAAAACAATAATTAAACAGTTGACTTCTTAAGATAAAAGACCTCCATACGTTTGAATATCGGAGTGTACAATTCTACGTTGACCCGAAATCCAGGTGAAAAGATCATTATTATGGTTTTGAATTTTTGGTTGGGGAACTGAAAATTCCACTGAAAGCAACATATTTGGAGTAAGGAAAAAAATTAGTTACAACTTCAGAAGTAGAAGAAATGTAATCAATTCTGATTTGAATCGTTGATCCACTTTTTTTTCATGTTTTTCACTTATGATCATACAGCTCAATGTCTGCTGATGTATACAGAGAAGAGACTGTTAGCACTTCGCAGTTTTGGAAGCTAATAAGGCCTTCACAGTAAATGGACCCGTTCATGCTGTCTGCCACTAGAAATTCACAGCAGTAAGAATTCATGGTAATAAATGTAACCTCCATCTAAGGAATGCTAATATATCTTTGTTACAAAAGGCTTCAAATTCTGTATTAATTCTATCATAAAAATCACAATCCTAAATCTTCCAATAAAAAGATTGTAGAGCCTAATATAGCAACCAAATATATTAATTTCATGCGTCCAATTCATGTACCTATTCTATCATAGAAATGGCTATGATAAACCTTCCAATAACAAGATTGTACAGCCCGATTATGAAACAAATATGTCAATTAGAAAATTATTGATTAATTAGTTAAAACGACAATATATCAAACAAATCAAACAAAACCAAAACCTTAAAATTAGACAATCCTCATTCATACCATCAACAGTTTTAATTTCAAAACTCACAACCTTATAATATGGCTTTATCAATATTAGGGATGCCAAAGCAATATGACAAAGCAAGCTGCGAATGTTATTCAAAACACTTTATAAAAAGATGTTTGACTCTTCCTTAGACTATGATTTTGACCTTAGTTTAATGCACAGTATAATATATCTCCTTTCCCTAATACGACTAGCGTGTGCTGTGGTGCACAAAGAACTACAACAATAATTAAAGAATTGATTTGTTAAGATTTTAGATCATCGTAGGTCTGAATTTCGGTGTGTACAATACCACATTGACCCGAAATCTAGGCCAAAATATCATTTTAGGTTTGAATTCTTGGTCGAGGGCACTGAAAATTCCAGTGAAACAAAATATTTAGATTAAGGGAAAAAATAGGAGTACTCACAAACTTAGAAAAAGTAACAAGTTCTAATTGTATACGTGGATCCACTCTTTGTGCATGCTTTTTCAATTATCCATGCACAATATCATACAGTTCAACGTCTGAGATGTATGCGGACAAAAGAGTGTTCGCACTTCATAGTTATTGACTCCAATAAGGCCTACCCAAAGCATCGATCTGTTCAAGTTGTCCCCCACTGTAAGTTCACAGCATAAATAACTCACTTTGAAAAGACTCGCCTCCATCTATAGAACGTTAGAACGTTGTAATTGAGCAAAGAATTTGTTAAAAAGGGCTTCAAATTCTTGTATCTATGCTATCATAAACATTGCTATTGCTATGACAAATCTTCCCATAAGAAGATTGTATAACAGGATAACAGTTAAGATTGTTGGCATAGGGAATTATATCTACGATGATGAAATCCTTTGCCACCACTAGTACGTACTTTTAGTATGATGGCCAAATCTACAAATATAACTATAATTGTATTGATTCGAGTGCACCCACTATACAATAACTAATTATACAATAACTAATGCATTTGAACTATTCTCGAACTTCAATAATGTTCATGAATATTGATCTATACTACTAGATTGTGCAACTCCAAAAGAAACACTATGAAAGTTGTGGTGTGCAAGGGATGATCCCGCGGCGTTAATGGAACCAGCTGGACATGAACATCCAGTGCTTCCATCGGGAGAAGTGTAGTTTGTGCACCCACTTGGGCATGATGGGGGCACATTACCTCTCGGCATGGACTGAAACAACACAAGAGGCCTTCCTGCCATGGAGGATTCCAATTCAAGAGCAAATAAAAGCATTGCTACTATTACCAATCTCCCCATCTCTCTACTCCCAGATTCAGTTTATGATGTAATCCCTTATAAAAACCTCGTTAATGGAGATTCTCTCAAAATAATTCTAAATGATTTGGGAAAACAAAATCTGCTTAGAACTGGATGAATAAGTCCTTTTGGATAGATGAGCTTATATAAGAATTTTGAAGTGCAGAGTTTCGTCGAAATAATGAGGTGTGAAATTGAGATAAGGTAGGAAATTCAAGAATTCAAAGTTTTTCTAATTGTGTGCGAAACACGAAAACATTGAGCGCGGGTCACGGCATTTCGCCATCTGACCGAATTAATTGTTGTCTTACTTGGGAGGAAAAATACCGTTGGTTGCTTATGATTTGTTTTAGTAAACGCGTTGCTTTTCATGAAGTCAATACATTCGGGAGTTTCTCAGTACTAGCTTATTGATCAGAGGAATAAAACCAAACCAAAACTTGGAGCTTTGAATGGCCACGCTAGATTGCAGGAAGATAAAATTCAGGCTATCGTCATGACCACGTTTTCACTCTCTGCCATGAAAATACAGCCAACATCTATTTTCGTTATAGTTATATGATATCAATGAACAATTATAAGGTCTCGTTTGTTTGAGGAATTGGAATTGGACTCAAAACCTTATTATCTCAAAATGGGGTTTTGAAATTCCAGTTTTGCATCTTCCGGATATAGTTTAGATCGTTTGGTTGACTTGGAAGATGAATGAATCAATCCATCTTCTTCGTTTGGTTGCCAAGTTCAAAATTGGAATTGGAGCTGCTCCGCCTCAATAGCTTCACTTACGGTAAGAGGATCGAGCCATTGAAGGAAATAAGAGGATCGATCCGAATCCCCAATTCACGCAAAACCCACAGACTCAACGAAATTATAAAATGGGATTAAACAAACATAAAACCAGGTTTTGAAATCGTATTCCACCTATTTGGGTGGAAGATGCAAACCCTCATTTTAGCCTGAAATTGGAAGATGGAAACTATATTCGGATTATTGTTTTAATGCACCAAACGGCGGATTTCAACCCAAAACCTGGTTTTGGGCATCAAATTCCAATTCCACCCCTCAAACAAACGGGGCTAAAGGTTTTTTGGGGGAAATTCCTTGGATTGACATACCGTGAAGAATACAAATACGGATTGAAGGTTGTATGGGCTATCTAACTTTGATTATTTATTTATTCACTATTTAATGCGTTTGGATTTTTTTTCAAAGATATATAGTTGGAATATAAATATTAATTAAACAAAAGGATATTCTTTATTTATGTATAATAATTACAAGTAGTTATGTATTTGAGATATTTATATCTTTTAGTTATAATACTTTGAGTTATTTATTCTTTAAATTGCTTCACACATGTAAGTATCTATTTTAGATCCAAATATCTACACATACTAGAAAACATATGTACTTTGAAAACTAAAGAAATCATAGTGAATAGAACTTTCAATATTATACTCAAGCTCACAAAATATTAGTATTTAGTTAGTGGTTAAATTGTGAATTATTACAATGTAGAGTATTAAGGGTATACATAGGTATCTAAGCCATAAAACTAATTTGATAATTTGTGTGATTATGTATAATTTTAGCTATGGTATAAAATTGCTCACATTGAATATTAAATTACATGTATTCTAAGATACAATATATCTCTAAATATAATCTAGGTACACAATCATCTCTAATTATGTGCATGCATGAGTCATATTAGCTAGCTTTCTATCTATAGCTTGTCACTATCATCCTCCTAAAATAGTTATATGTCTTGTCATCATAACAATAAAATGTCAGGAGGAAGCATGAGCGGGGGGAGCGGTAGGAATTTCAAATTTGGAAGCATATGGGAAAATCGTTTAGCTGGTCCCAAATGTTGCTGTGGGGGCTTGTGATGGTGGTCTTCTGGCAGACCAAGATAAGGAAGACACAACAAACAAGGATGGCTCCTATGTGACAGACAAAAGGACCTAGGTAAAGAGGAGGTGGGGACAAAGGGAAACTCCTTTGCGCAATCAGAGGCTCTTCCCTGTGTCAAGGATGATTATGCCTGGCACCATCCTTGGTCAACTTTATTCGGGATCAAACCCACAGGAAAGTCTCTATTCCAGTTATAAAAGACCTATCTGAAAAGGAAAAGGGAAAGTATGCCATATCTTTACTAGATGAACTGATTAACCATAATATTGCTACCATGTCTCTTACTTTGGTGGGTAAATTCGTTGGTTATAGGCCTAATATTGACATAGTTAGAACTTTTGCCAAGAAAAAATGGAACATAAAGGGCCAGGTTGAAATAAAATCCATGACAAAGTGTTTTCTATCCTTTGAGTTTTCTTGCCAGGAAGACTATGCCAAGATTCTTTGTACTGGGGTGTGGGCTATTGGGAAATCGTCTCTGGCTTTGGAGAAGTGGTCTCCCAATCTGCACCTAAATGATTCATTTTATATCCAAGCCCCGGTCTGGGTAAGGCTTCTTGAGCTCCCTATGGAGTTTAGTTCAAAGATGTCTTTGCTAGAATTGTCAGATCCTTTGGGGAGCTTCTTTCGATTGACCTAGTGACGATGGACAGAAGGCACCTTACCTATGCTAGAGTTGGCATTGGGGTGGAAGAGGGGAAAGCTATGCTAGAGGTCATAATGATTCACTCTAAACTGGGAAAAAGATTATAGAAACTGGAATATGAAAGTGTGCCTCTCATTTGCTTTCATTGTAAGAAAGAAGGACATATGGCCAGAAAGTGCCTAGAACTAGCTAAGGAAAAATCCAAGAAGGGCCAAAGGTCAGTAGGAAAAACTAAGAACTAGGGTCCTAAAGCCCCAACTTTGGAGAAACCCTAAGCGGGAACCTCAGCTAATAGTACCCAAGTCTAGAAGAAAAAGGACTTAACATCTACTATCCCTGTTATGCAAAAGAAATAAGAGGAAATAGAAGCAACCAATAAAGATCAAATGGTGGAATCCAAACAGAAATCTACTCTTCAAACGGAGTGTGTGGATATTGTTCCCTTGGTGGAGATTGAACCTGACCTGGTAGGTAACATAACGCTTGAATTCTTAGGAGAGGATAAAACCATGGAATAGCTAGGCCGTGGCAAAGGGAGCCCTTGTGCGATGAGCCTGTGCAAAATAATCTAGAGGGTGAGAACACTTATAAGTCTATCCCTAGTTCAGATCTGGATCATTCAGAGTAGGTTTTCAATATGGAAGCACTTCTAAAATCGGTAACCCCTGGGTAGCTCACAAAAATGGAAGAACTCTTTGCCAAATACAAGGAAGGGACGGTGGGTGAATGGACCACTGTTAGAAAGAAAAAGATAAGCAATGACCCTTCCCCAGTTTCCCTAGCAGCAACCATGAGCAAGAGCAAAGTTGATTAGGGTGTTAAAATGAAAACTCCAGGGCGAAAAAGAATGAGCCAGATCCGGCAAGAAGAAGCCTACAAGAATATAGCAAATGGAAGCCAAAAGACCATCCAGGTCACCTGCACATCCAGTTATAAATGAAGCTAATATCTTGGAACATTCATGGACTTAATGGGCCACACAAGAAAGATGTAGTAAGAAATATGATTTGGCATCATAGGCCAGATATAATGCTTATATAGGAAACTAAGATGAAAAAGGAAAATCTTGAAGGCATTAAATTTTGCAAAACTATGGATAGGGTAGCAACAAGTTTGGAAGGTGCCTCCGGAGGTGTGATGACATTGTGAAACTCTTCACTCTTCAGGGATGAAATCATTCATGAATAAGGTAATTTTTTGATTATGAATTTCACTATTATAAAGGATAATGAAAGCCGGTACATCATGAACATCTATGCTCCTAATTAAAAAATAGGGAGAAGATCTTACTGGGATAAACTTAGAAGCATTATTTCCTTGTTAGATCTTTCAAAAGGTATTATTATGGGGGATTTTAACACCCCTCTCAAAGAAGGGGAAAAATAGGGAGGAATTAACCTTGATCTGGAAAGCAAGAAAGAACTCATGGACTTTATTAATGATCAAGGCCTCTTAGATGTGGACCTTCAAGGGGATAATTTTACCTGGAGCAATAGGAAAAAATTGGAAAGAGTGTATCCAAGTCCGGCTGGATAGGGCTTTAATTATGGTTGATTTCATGAATCCTTATAATAGTAAATTATCTTCTTTGTTGAGTATTGGGTCGGATCATTCTCCTTTGTCTCTTACTCTAGAATCGATTATTAAGAAAATAAATTTCCCTTTTAGGTTTGAAAATATGTGGACTACCCATCCTAACATTAATAACAAGATCTTGGAATGGTGGAATATTGATGTTCGAGGTTCAGCAATATTCAAAGTAGCTAAAAACCTCAGAAATGTCAAGATCAATATTAACCTTTGGAATAAGAGTGAGTTTGGGGACATCTTTTCCTTTAAAGAGAAGGCCATCTCTAACCTTTGTATTATCCAAGAGGAAATCTAGAGAGAAGGGTATGATGAGAACAACTTGAATCTTGAAAAAAATATGCTTTCAGAGTACCATAATGTGAAAGGGAAGGAGGAGATATACTGGAAGTAGAGATCTAGATCCATATGGTTGAGGGAGGGGGACCAAAATGCTCATTTCTTCCACTTATCCACCATGAAACATAGCGAAGCCAGTAGGATTAGTTGCATTAAATGGGGAAACCAAACCTTGCAGGATGATAAAGGTATTTCTTCAGCAGTTGTTGACATTTTCTCCTCTCTTCTTTCAAAAGACCTTAATCTCTCTGTTTTGCATCAGGAGGACCTCTTGAAAAAAAATCCCTCTATCATCTTGGATAATCAAAACAAATTCTTGTATGCCATTCCAAATTTTGAAGAAATTAAAAAAGCCCTAGATTCTCTCCCTTGAGATAAGCCCCATGCTTGGATGGCTTCCCTATGCTCTTCTTCCACAAGTTCTGGGAAATTGTCAAATATGATGTGGTCAAGGAGGTGCAGGAATTCTTTGGTTGCTAAAATCTACTTAAGGAACTCAATTCTAATTTCCTGGTTTTTATTCCTAAGGTCTTGGGGTAGATTCCATGGAGCTCTTCAGACCCATTAGGTTATGCAATTCTTTCTACAAGATCATTTCAAAAGTTATAACTAGCAAAATTATTCATGTGATCCCTTCTATTGTTGATCACCAACAATCGAGATTTATTCTGGGAAGAAAAATTTTGGATTCCATTAGGGCGGTGCATGAAGTGATCCATTCCTTAGAGGCAGGTAAGAGGGAAGGCTTCCTCCTCAAGATGGACTTGTCCAAGGCCTATGAACAGGTGGACTGGTCATTCCTATTGAAAGTACTGGGAGCTTTTGGTTTTACTAGTAAAGTTGATCAGATTATCCATCAGCTCATTTCTTCGCCTTCTTTGGTGGTTTTGGTTAATGGGTCTCCTGCTTCTTTCTTCAAAGCTTCTCGGTTGTCTAAGTCAAGGGGATACCCTGTCTCCCATCCTCTTTATCATTTTGGTTGAATGCTTGGGGAGATCTAATTCTTCTCATAGGAGATTTGGGGAGTTGATAGGCATCAAGCCGTCCTCAGGTAATACCATTTTCTCTCATCAACAATTTGTTGATGATACCATTTTAGGAGGGGAAGCTTCGGTTAGTGAGACTAGAATTCTGAAACACCTTTTGGACTCCTATATTAGGGCAATAGGGAAATCTATCCACTGGACTAGGAGCTCTCTTTTCTTTATTAACACACGAGATGCCAGAAAAAGGACAATGGTGGATATCTTGGGTTGTGGTATTGGTTCCCTCCCTTCTACCTACTTGGGTCTCCCTCTTAAAGCTAAATCCCTTGAAGTTTTATGGAATAGACTCATCGATAAATTCAATAGAAAATTGGCTGGCTGAAAGGGCATCACTCTTAATCAAGTGGGAAAACTTCAGTTGGTTAAATCCACTCTTCAAAACCTGCCCACCTATGCCTTAAGTCTCTTTTCTATTCTGGATAATGTGCGGGAAGCTATGGAAAAAATCCAAAGAAGATTTATTTGGTCTAGGGAAGAAGAGTGCAAGCATTTACCTTTGATTGCTTGGGACAAAGTCTGCCTCCAAAAAAGTGTTGGAGGACTAGGTATTAGAATAATCAGGCCTTGAAACAAGGCACTTCAAGAAAAATTGATTCAGCGTATCTCCCACGGTAAAGGGGAATAGAGAGACTTCTTCGAAGATAAGTATTTATCCAAAGATTCTTTGAGTTACTTCTTTGATTGTGATGATATCCCAAAAGGTTCTTTTATCTTGAATGGTTTCCTCAATGCCAAATATATTGCAAATTCTAAAGCTAAATGGAAAGTTGGTAATGGTCATTCTCTTAGTTTCTAGAATGACAATTGGTTACATTCTGGACCCCTGAAAGACAATGACTCCTACAACTTATGAAAGGATGATTGCATCATGCAATTCGAGGATAGGGTCTGCAATTACATAGTGGGAGATTCCTAGGTGGATCCTCTATTTATCTCCTAGGATTTGTCTCCCTTATCCACTACTTTGAACGCTCTCTCTCTCTCTCTCTCTCTCTCTCTCTCTCTCTCTCTCTCTCTCTCTCTCTCTCTCTCTCTCTCTCTCTCTCTCTCTCTCTCTCTCTCTCTCTCTCTCTCTCTTTCCTAGAATTAGGATGCCTTGATTTGGAAAGGCTCTCCAAAAGGTTCTTTCATAGATGCTTTAGCCTACTCTCTTCAGATACACCAGGAAGCCAAGCCATTTTGGGCTAAAGGTTGGTTCCCTGGCCTTATTCCCAAAATTAATGTCTTCTTTTGGATTTTACTTCAAAATTGCATTCTCATAGTTGATAACCTTCTGAAGCATACAATCCCGATCCCCAATAGGTGTGTTCTATGTCAGTGCAAAGCTTAATCCATGGACCATCTTTTTCTCCATTGCCCCTTTGTTAGCTCCGTCTGGCACTTTTTACTATCAGTTTTTGGGATGCATTTGTGCTTCCCCTCCTCTGTTCACCACCTCTTCTCCCAATGGATCCTGCCTTTCAAGAATACTATTTTTCAAAAAAATTCATCTTGGGTGCTTCCTCACCTTTGCTGGGGAGTTTGGAAAGAGCACAATAATCATATCTTCAGGGACTGTAGTGTTCCTCCCAAAATCATTTTTGAGAAAATACACCATGCTTTGTTGGAAAATTATGTTTCATCTAGGAATTCTAATCCTTTTCTAGGAAAAGACAATTTGGCGGATCCTAAGAAGACCAAAGATAAAAGATAGAACTATACCTAGAGCCTTCCTTCGGAAGGATGGTCTAAAGTCAACTTTGACGGTGTGGCCAAGGGTAACCTGGGTAAGGCAAAAAGTGGTGGAGTGATTCAAAATTGCTTTGGCAAGGGAATTTCCACTCTTAGCTTTCCTCTTGGCACACATGCCAATCACTACGCGAAAGCAAATGCGGCCCTCCAAGTTACAAAATTAGCTCATGACTTGGAGATCAAAAATCAATGGTTAGAAGGGGACTCATGAAACATTATTAACTGCCTAAATAAGCTTCACCCACTATCATGGACTATAGCCAACATTATTGATGAGACACGTAATCTTCTGAACACACACAACCTTTTGAACACCTTTGACAATGTTCACATCTTCCACGTGTACAAAGAAGACAACCAGGTAGCTAACTGGTTTGCCAACATGGCGGTGAAAAGTGACAAGTAGACCTGTTGGATTCACATTGGAGACCTCCCACGTGAAGTGATGGATTTTTTTGATTATGACAGAATCCCTGGAAAAGAGGGATTTATTAGCATTAATCATGATTGAAAATGTTGCGCATGGTAACAAATTTTCCATAAATGGAAAGTAGAAGATAGGCTAGAAAGGCAATGATCACAAGTCACATCCACACACTTACTAGGTGGTGCCCATTTGCATTGGAAAAACTTAACTTTCAAGGCAAAGAAGAAGTATAATCTAGAACAACTAGGAGAGAAAAGGTATGTTAAGTGGTAAAACCATGTTAGAGTATCAGAGCTTTTTTATTTCTATGGGAGGGGAAAGACATATAAGAGAGCCCTCTAAAGACTCTAAAAAATGGATGAGAAGGACCAAGGTTTGGCACTATCTCCAACAGGGAGGCATTTCCACTTTTATTGAAAGGCTTCATGGTGGGAAGCCGTTGGTGACGAAAATGTTCGTGAAATGCTGGGACGAAGGTAGTGTAGCGATTGATGGAAAAAACTTTATGGTGATTGAGGAGGTTATTTCCACAGTCATTGGAATCCCCATAGTTGGCAAGAAATTTTATAGAGACCGCAAGATTTCAGACTCTCCGTTAAGTGATGTCATGAAAAATGAGGAAGAAAAGAAAGTACTTACCAAAGCTGAGACCTACTATCTTTCGGAAGGGCTTAAAATACTATGGAGATTTTATTTGAGAGCCATTCTCTATTATATCACGTTGGACACTAGGTTTGATAGGATCATAACCTAGCACTTTGTTCTCATGAATCATTTTCACCATGTGGTATGCATGTTTCAATACCCTTTTACTTATATGCCTCAATAAATGAAAATATTAATGGGTTTAGGGATAAGACTATTGCAAATCCTGCTTTGCATGAAGGGATTTTACTTCTTAATTATGAGCTCTTTAAAGCCCAAATTCTAGGGAAGGGGATTTCTCAGAAAGAAGACATGGAGGCCTCTGGCTCTGACTACATTCCTTTGGAGACTAAAGATAGTGAAGGTCTACACTCTGAGGGTCAAGATGAGTATGAAACAAAAAAGAATAATATGGGTTAGTCTTCTAAGAAGAGGATTGTTAGTCTGCATACCATTAAAAAAGAAAAAATGGTGACCCCATCCAAAAAGAAGACCGCAACAGTTATATCCTCATAGGAGGATTATAATGAAAATGAGGAAGGTATGGATACAGATGGTGAGGAAGATATTTCCAGTGGAAAAGGCAGAAAGAGAAGACAAATGGCTATGGTGAAATACCATAATAAAAAGGGAAAGAATAAGGATGAGAGCGTAACTTGTAAAACTCCCGAGGATCAAGCCCATAAAAATTCCCTTGTTTCTAGCCACAAGGTGAAGGAGAAGCTCCAAGATGAGCATTATGAGACTAACCAGGCTAAGCCTTCACCTCAGATCTCACAACCCCAAGATAATGAGAATGATATTGGACATGATAGCAAGTTTTTCTACTATATGTATGAACAAGGGAAGATAATGGGATGGCGTAACTTCATGGTCAAAACTGCCAAAAAGGGGGTTACTAGGGAGGTTATTAATCCTAAGGTCATTGAAGGTGAGGATGGCTAGATAAAGGTGGAGGACCTTATTGATCCGGCTATGGTGGTGCTTAGTGACAATTCTGGGGAATTTGAGCTGGACTTGCTTAATAATACTAGGAATAGCACGTTAGATAGCTACAGGACAATTAAATGCCTTTTCTACGAAGTGGAGGATCTCAAAAAAAGGGTTAAAGGCATAGAAAAATCCAATGTCGATAGCACTACTGTTGAACAGATGAATCTGAGCAGTAAAGTCTGTAAAATGAAAGAAAAAATTGTTAGGGTTGAGGCTACCCTAAAAAAAATTGTTGAACAGAGCTTTAATATCCTCAAAACTTCCAATTAACACACCAAGCTTATCATCGAGAAACTGGAGGAAAAAATTGATGGGAATGATTTGGTCAACACGGGCATGGAGAAAGAGAAGAAGATAGAACAGGGCCCTGGCAAGAGGACTAGGGCCAGTGCAAAGAAGAAAAAGGATATCGATATGGGGAATGATCTCCTTAAGATCAAGGATTCTACTCTGAATATGGAGCTACTTGAGGCCAACATGGCCACCCTGATGGTGGACTTATCTTGATTGTCCCTAGCCCTTCTTGCTTCCCCTGTGGTTTTTTAATTTTTAGAAGCTTGTTTTGTTTTTTTTCTCTGGCCCTGTGTTGGCCTGTTCTTTTTTTAGACTCTGTTTCATTTAAGTCTGGGATTTATGTTTTATTTTAAAACTATGTTTTGGGTTTCAGGAACACTGTAAAACCTATTTTACTTAATAAAAAAAAAATGTCATACAGTTAATAAAAATATTGGTTTACAACAAAAAGGAAAATAGTACACAATATTAGAATGAACCCAAATTGATTATTTAAATGTGATCTCAATACACCTAACAAAATTTTATTCTAGCATGCTATTTGAAATGCCAAGAACATCCTATGTTGAAATATCTTAGTATAAAATTTCTCAATCATCTCCCAAAATAATAATATTTAAAATGATCACATGATTATATTGATGGTGCTATCATGCTAAAGAAATTTCATTAAATATGTTTTATCTTTTTGAAATTAACAATGATTTCAATCTGTATTGAATATATATTCTATTAGATAAAAACAAGTTTCAAAGGGATCCTAAAACCCTTTACATAAATAAAATTTCATCATTTCAGGGTAACCAAATGAACTTCAACACCAAACCAAAAATAAAACATCAAGAAACCAAAGCAATTTACAAGACCCACAACACGACAGAGAAAGAGACTAGGGTTAAAGACCTCCAACACTATTGATAGTTTTTAAGAACTTTTTCAACCTCCACACTTTTATGAATAACTTTCTCAATAATGTCCATTATATCATGAATTATGTGGGTCTATCCCACCTTACCTTTGACATGGCTATCAATTATTTCCGAGGGACCTTATGTTGGAACTGATCATAGATTTTTAATAATCAACAA
Source organism: Thuja plicata (assembly GCA_018584345.1). Classification (NCBI taxonomy): domain Eukaryota; kingdom Viridiplantae; phylum Streptophyta; class Pinopsida; order Cupressales; family Cupressaceae; genus Thuja; species Thuja plicata. Next base: position 240,886 of record MU223707.1, on the reverse strand, counting down.
TACTTCTATCCTAATTAGTCATAGCCACAATAGAAGACACCTTTTTCAAAGCACCACCTTTAAGGGCTTGAACTTTCTCAGTTGAGATTTTAAGACCATAAGAGCTACTTAGCATTATTCTCATACTTACTGATATCACAACTATGAAATTTCATGATCCTTTCCTATGATCTCCTCGAAAAGTTTAATTTTATCTTCCTAGTCTATTTTAGTTGTCTTAACATTTGTGGCCACATCTTGAATAAGGGAAAGAATTTTATTCAAGTTCTCTATGTTAACTCCATGGTTCACACTATGATCATTGACCTTAATATTGAGAGAATTAAAACATTCTTTTAGAAAATTTACTTCACAGACCAACAAATTTAAAATTTTAAATTGACCATCAATCACATTTTTAGCAACCATCATCATATTTCTTATTTTTGTATTAGAAATTCCTTTCTCAAGATCCCATAGGGCCCCTTTCTATAATTCCATAGGAATTTCAATGTGGAAGTTCCAATCCATCTCCCTAAGGTGCGCCATAGAGTTCAAAGTACAACCTTGATTCTTTGCTTCCTCTTCTCTCCTTACTATCCTCTCAAGGCTAAGTTTATTATTAGCCTTTATAATTTTTTGATCATCACCATCACATTTTTCACCAATCTAGGCCTGAGACAAATTATTTTCTCTCATTCGTTGGTTGACCTTTCTTTTTCCCCTTTTATACTTAGAATATTCCCTCTTTGGAAAGTAGATCCTTTAGAAATTTTGGCTAGACATGGGGTATAAGGGGCTGAGACATATTCCACAGAGGAAACATAATATTGATCATCACCATTAGTTTCTTACCCATAGGGCCACGAGGGTTTAGAATTAGGAGTTTCCTTTTTGGGGTACTTATGATTATCAACATGAAAATGTTATTATTCATAAAAGAAGGATTCCTTTAGGTTAGTGGACATATTTGAGTCATGCACATGAACATTTTGTGCAAATTCAATCTTACATTTAGATCAAGAGGGTTTTAGAGGGATATACATAGGTTTGACATAGTGCATAATGAAAATAATATGACCTCGTAATCACTTTGTCTAACTTCATAAAAAATAGTCTAATTGTTCCATGATCATGACCCCTATTTGTCATTCACTTCATCATTTTTTCTTATCTTCCATCAAGAAAATGGTGACTAGTTCATCAATGGATTTGCGATCTCTATAGAAATTCTATCCCTTAATCAACATGTTTGTGACTTTGGAGATTAGGTATTTAGTTATGGACATTTCCACCTTATAGGAACATGAAGTGCCATTATTCCACCCATCAAAAAACTCCTTTGTTACCAATGAGTCATAGCCATGCAATTTTTCAAAAGATGGTATAATTCCACCTATCAAAAGCTTCACTCATAGAAAGGGATTTTATTGCCATTTCTTGCATGAACTGGGTTCTAATCTATTCATGTTTCCTCCCATTGAGTACTCTCAGAAGCATAAATGAATCCAAAAACTAGTGAAGAATGGGGGAATGGTAGTAGAGAAAATACCCAAATAATGTGTGATGAAAAGATTGGAAATTAAGGTGGGCCAATAAATCTTGTAGTTAGATATATTTCCTTTACATCTCATAATGGGTTCTAGACAACGTAAAATTTCATTCAAAATGAAGCAGGGGAAATGCATCACCATAGTACATAGTGTCACCCCTTCAATATGTTTCACTATCATTTAAGATAATATTTCTAGCTCGTATTGGTACATAGTCATTTGTTTCCCAACAAATGTTATCTTGGTTAACTCCATAGTTATCAAAGAAATTGGCACCCCTATTTCCCTCACAATATACATTGGAAATATATATAATATTCAAAGCTCTTTTGCATATCAAGGCTATCAATAATAAGATTATTAATTTTCCAACTTGTTTTCTAAATCTTCTTGAGACAATTAACAATACTTAAGGAATCACTCTCCAACCAAATTTTCTGATAGACATACAATAAGACCATTATTTATTCCAATATAAGTAGAAATTAGGATTGAATATGTTATATGAAGAAAAATAATCAGTAATATTTCTTGGGCTAAAATGACCCCACAAGAATAAAATTCCATTATTATTGGTGGTCAAATTACGGGCCTGGATTATTTACACTCATACGAGTTATGATGTGGTGATTAAGGTAGTTAAATAGATAAATTTCATAAATTAAATAATTTTAGAAAAATGAGAGGATAGCCCATTCTTATCATAAATTAGCGTAAATTGTAAGTACAGAGGATTTTGTACATAAGTATGGAAATTTTTTAGAAACATTCCATAGAGACCAACTACTTATAATGAGGAAACAAGTAGAAAATGATAGAAGTGTAAAGTAATCAATACAAAAAAAATTAAATCACCCATATATTCATATAATAGATTTTTATCATATAAGTTTATAATAGACAAGTTTTTCTTTCTAAACATGTAAGCTATTAAAGATTAATCGTTTTAATTTTAATTTATGTTAATTTTATTTCTATTCAATCTATTGAATGTTTGACTTTTATTGAATTTTTAATAGCTACTAGGTTATGCAATCTTTGATTAGAGACTCTAGTTTACTATTATGGTACACAAGTTTGTTTATTTCTTGAAAAGGCTTTAAAAATATATTTTAACATGTGTGTGATGTCCTATAAAGAGTATAAAGGAAATATATAGCACACAAAGATAAGCTAAGACCAAATAGGGCCATTAATATAACAAACATGTTTTAGAATTATTGCTAGGATTTTCATGCAATAGAAGTAGCATAGATACATGTTATGCATGTAAATTATGATGGGGAGGAATTAAGAGGTTAATAAATTGAAGTATATGATTTTTCAGTTGAATTTTACATATTTTAAAAGTCATGATGAACATAGGTGGTAAGATAATATAAAATAAGTTCCTACTAGATTGGAGTTAATAGTATTGGGTAGTCCTACAATATTGTAGCCCTTACTACATTAAAAGAATAATCCTTGAAGATATTATAGATTGGATTATGGATGTGGAATAGTATTTTAATTATGAGTTATTGAAGGATCATAAGAGAATGATTTTTTTAAGACACTAGGCTAATGCACCATTGTTGTGATATCATGTTATAAAAATCAATACAAAGAAGAGGAAAGGAGAAGGTTAAATCCTAGCATCAAATGTAAATAATTTTGAAGGCTAAAATGATACTTGAAGATTATCATAAAATTTTGATTAAATATTATAAAACTTAATGATAAAGAGATGAATATTAAAGAGTATGTAAAGAATAATATAGTTTTTTTCATTGGTTTGGCTAAATAGAGGACGATGATGAAAATGCATTAAGTTTTGTTTATAGATTTTAAATATCAATTCATATTTTGCTTCTTGTATGACTATAATGAGGTAGGCATAGGAAGCCTACTAGTATATTTTGAAGGTAGAATATAATTTGATAAGGGGTGAACAAAAAACATATAAAGGAAGAGGATGGTTCACAAGAGGAGGATACTTAAACACTTCAAAAATAAATCTAAAAAAAAAAGAATAAAGCACTATTAGAAATAATTATTAAACTATAAATACCAAGGGTGGAAAATATTCTTTAGATGAACATGTTTTAAGGTTTGAAGATTAGTCACTATTGACTTGACAATCCAAAAGCATGAGAGAATAATAGTACAATTAATGAGGGAATCACATAGCTCAAGTGGACAAAAGGAATGACCGCTCACCTATGAACATAAAGGAACTAGGTTAAAGATAATATTTCATGATTAAGATAATTTCATTACAACTTTCTTAGGAAGAGTATGATTTAACGAAGAGAGAGTTTATTTAGAATTTTATTTAAATCTAGAGGATATAAGTAATTATTGATAACATCAGTATAGATCATTTCATTAATAAGGATATGCTAGAAGAAAATATTAGATCAGAACCCATGAAAGTTTTTGTGGTTACAAAAATAACACCACACCTTTTAAAATGGATATTTTTTGATAAATTTTAGATTGGTGCTTATAATTGTGAAATTAAATATAGTATTATGGTCATAGAGACACATTTTGTATCATTAAAAAGCTTGTGGTATATAAATAGAAAGGTTTTTCAAATTAGTATGGTAAATAACTACATAATAGTGAATGATAGAAATTAATTTATATAATGAGTCCATTAAATGCAACAAGGAATATTGTGGAAAGTGATCCAAAGGTATGTTTAATCCCTAGAAAACAATTTCTAAGAGAAGTAAAGAAAGAGAAGGTTTCCAGAACTTTCATACCTAAGAATAAAAAATTATAAAAGTGGATCAAATATGAAAATTCACATTAGAAGTGCATGAGGTATTAAAGGATGATTCTAAACTTATCTCAAATGAATCACTATACCACAAATAAAATGGAGGTGCTATTAAATTGGTATTCTAAAATTATCTCAAATGAATAATTATAAAAATTTCACAAGTGAAGGAACTATTAAAGGAGTACTCTTAAATTATCTCAAATGAATCATTATAAAAATTTCACTAGAAGTGGAGGAGCTATAAAATATAATGAAGAAAGACAACTTTGATATGCTTTATGTTAGATATACAAATATTTTTAAAGGAAGATAAATGACTAGTCAAAATGAAAAATAAGTTTGATGAAAAGGGAGTTTGTTTGTTTGGGTTTTATAATTTTTCAACAATGATTATTTTTCAAAAGTAATAAGAAAATAACTATTACGGAATGACCATTAGTAAGGAGATGATTAGTTTTATTCAAAATATCATAGAAATAAATATATTTGGTCACACATAGTATTATTTAGTAGTTATAGTAGAGTGGAAATCATAGGTTTTGATGTAGGAAATGATCAACCAAGTTATTCTTGTCTTTCCAAGCTAATATATTTTCTAATGTGGAAAATGATACCACTGCATAGTGATAGGATTTTTAATCCAATAAGATAAGACCATTACATATATAATTCAGAAGATAAACAAATTAGGTAGGAAGCATATAGTAAATGACCAATAATTAAAAAAAAATTAAAGTACAAAAAATGTGGATGAAATATTTCCTACCTAAATAATTTATACTATTCATAAACCATTTTATATTTTTTTATTAATATATAAAGTATGTTTATTTTAAAGAAGAGAAAGTGGGTTTTAAACTTATTTTTAGTTATTTTACTTGTGTGTCTTCTATATCTATTAAGGTATCAATTTTATTGAATAGAATATATCCTTTTCTTCATGATATGAGAACATAATTAGACAAATTTGACAATGAGAGAGTGAAATGAATATGACTTAAATTTTCAAGAAGCATGTGAAATGCATATGTTCCCAAATAAAATGTATAAAGTCTTTGTTTAGATTAATTTAATCAAGAAGGCTTATTGTTTAAAAGGGTAGTATTCATGCATGATTTAAGTTTTAATGAAGGATAATTTAATACGAAAGAAGCATAGTGAATATCTTGTCATATTTTTCTCTTTGGGGTTTCATCTTGTGATCCCCAGATATTGTATGTATCACATTTATTTTGTCGCTACGCTTACACTAAAACCTATTTAATTTGTTTTTGTATGTTTAATTATACCACACAATGCTTTATTTGATATTCCATAATGCATAAGGGTGGCAGGAAGAAGTTGAGTCCACTTTTTGGGCAAAAAGTGGAAGTGTTTTTTCTTGTTTTTCAAATTTTCTGTCAATTGATATCAAAATTTGAGGCACTTAGAGATTGAATCTTTGAAAAATCCACTAATAGAAAATGTATTGCTTAGAGTCTATTTTTAAAATATTTAATTTATTTGAATACCCACATGGTAGAAAATATATTTAGCAGGCATGTTTAAAAACCTCTTTTTCAAAATGCCTGTTTCAGGACCATACCCCGCATGTGTACGACCACCCTATTTTGAAGTAAATAAATGAATTTTTCTAAATCCTTTTGGGGGAAGGTACCTAACACATCAAAGATTTGTCTTAATATTTTTTTTTTTTTTTTTTAAATTGAATATTTTTCTTTTTATTAATTTTTGATTGACTATAAAGTACATTTTCAAAACTTCTCATGTACGACCACCATAATTTGATTAAAATTTCACTTTTTTGGGAAATTTTTTTTTTATTTTGAATAAAATTATATGTATATTGGTCTCATATAATTCATTTTCTCATAAACCTATAATCAAAAAAGTTATTAAAGTTTTAGTGAACCTTACTATTTTAAGTTTAGGTACCACTTTTGATTAATAAATATTGTAAAAATAGTAAAATTTATCATATCACTATAAAATTTATGTTTTTGAAATCTAGACAGTAAGATCTCTAATGGGTTTTAATTTCATCAAAAAAATTGATTAGGAAGACCCTCAAAAAATTATGGCAAGATAGAAATCTGGTGTTCAAGATAGACCATTATTTTGGAAGTCCAAGCATAGGCTTGGTCCCACCAAACCTGTCCCGAACTGAAATCCAATGCAAATGGTGGTTTGGTAAACTCAAATTTTAAAAAATGGGCACACGTTTAAAAACATGTACCTGTTTCTTAAATGTAATATATCATAATGTAAAAATGTGTTTAAATTTTTTTTTTTTTTAAAAAACTAGCACCTGTTTTGAAAAGAAATGGGTACCCGTTTTGAAAAACGGGCACCCATTTTGAAAACAAACGGGTACCCATTTTTTGAATTTTGGATTGGGTGTCCGAGCCTAAGACGGGTGCTCATTTTTTTCAAAATGGGTGCCCGTTTCTAGCGGGAGTTTTCAAGCCCACAAGACTTCCGTGAAATTGGTACCCAACTTCTTGCACTTACCCATAAGTTCTCATGTTTGTAATTATTAGGATTTATCCTTTATTCCCCTAAAATGGAGAATCAACCCTTTATGGATTGTGGGTCCTCTCAGGCAGGTGATGGCTCAACTTCTTCAGTTCCTTATGTCTTTGATATTTTATAGATTGGACCTTTATGAAATTTTTTTGGGGTCATTTTTTTGATGGGGTTTACTTTTTAAAATCTAGATATAATTTAATTTCTCCTTGATGACCCTATAAATTCAATTAGATTATTTTGGTGGATGCATTCTCATTAGAAAATCCTCAATTTTGACAATATTCAGAAAAAAGAGAATCCAATTCGTCAACATATGTCCCTATGTGAAAATAATTTAGATTATAATGGTCGCCTCTTGTTTACATGGCAATACTCTTGGAATCTTAGACAAAAACTCATGTGTCTTTTGTCTAGGAAGTGGGCTTACTCTCTAGACCATCATATGAAATCCTCTAGTTAGTCTCCCTCTTCCACTCATCCTTCCATTCATGAGTTGTGGTGGAATTTACTTCTTCATGCAATCTATTCTTATGTAAATAATGCAGCAATCACCATTTTAGAGAAAAGTTTTCAAACTGGGAGTCAACTAACTTTTCTATTATTAACAATATCAAGGAAAATATGAAGAACATTATTCAAATTAGGCACAAGTCCCCTCCCTCCTCTTTGGATTAGGAGATATCTAGAAATTGGGTTCTTTATCCTTTCCTTAAGGGCTACACCTCCACCCCATTTGGGATTCATAATTAATATTAAATGGCCCCCCTCAACGCGAGATGGGTTAAACTTAATTTTGACACCTCTTCCATTGTAAACCTAGGTTAGGTGGGTGGGGGTGGAATCATTAGAGACATAAATATAAAAATTGTATTATCCCATGCCATTAACTTGGGGTCCCAAACTGCATAGAAGTAGTAGTTTCTCTTCAAAGTATTGAGTTGGCAGTTCACCATGGTTACAAAAATATCATAATTGAGAGGAATGCCCTCAAATTCATCATGGTGCTTTAACAAGAGTTGTTAAGTATGGATAGGAGATGACAAATTTAGTTGTCAAACTAAAAGTCTCAACAAATACCTTGAACAAATATCAGGTTCCAACACAGATTCTATGAAGGAAATAAGTGTACTGATAGCTTGGCGTCCATGGGTCAATTTATTGAATAAATTTAAACCATATTCGAAGCTCAAAATTTTCTTTATGAGGCACATGTATCTATCAATGAAGATATTATCACATGTGGCAAATTATGCACAATCCCCATGTTATGAATTAATCATGATTGCTCATGTGTTGAAAGGTAATTTTTACCTGATGGTAAGAAGTTTTATTAAGATCATCTATATGATTTTTCTCACCTTTATTTTTAGCAATTTCCTGTTCTCTTTTTCTTTTTCTGTCAGTTTAAATTCTTCCAAGGAGTCTATGATAGGAGACCCTATTTAGACAAAGCCTTATAATTGTGAATAATTCAAGAAAAATAGTACTTTGTGGCCTATTATTCAAGCGATCCAGGTGGACAGTTACATTAAAAGAATGAAGGGCTTTAATGTGGAATTATCTAAGAAGTTTTCTGAGTCTTGGGACCAAGAAAAAGTGACTATAGGGAACTTATCCTTTGTGGTCTTGGTTGAGTTTATTGCAGTTGTTATTGGGTTATGAAAAATAGAGTATTCTCTTCCTAGAAATTCTAATGGTCATTATAAAAAAGATTTCAAGGAATTTCTTGGACTAGGAGTTAAAATCCCTTTCCTCACAAATAGTTTCAACCGGAAGGATATCCGAAGTGAATGGAAGGATGTGGTGCTGATCCTAGTGTTCAATTATTTTTTGCTTCTTTTATCTGTTCAAGTAACACAACTAAGAAAACCATCCATCCATTTGAAAACTTTATCTTCTTGTATCATTCAAACCTATAGGTGTACAACCCTTTCGTCCATTGTTTCTTCAGCTTCCTTTTTCTATCTATCTTTGAGGCTATTTAGTTCTGTAACAAAATCATCCAAAGAAGTTTCAAATTGGGTTCTCTCCTCTGCATGTTAGACCCATGTATGATCATGAGTTACTCCATACTGCAATAGATATTGGAATTTATTTTTGTTTATCCTAATTAAATAGTTACCTACATTCCAATTTTAAATATAATGAGTCTCCTTTGAGACTCAATAAGAGTTCTACTTTTACCATTAAATATGTTATCATTTCTAGGTTTCCAAATAATCCCAAAACTTTCTACTGAAAGACAAGACAAAAAGAGATTACACGACTTCCTAAAGCTCAGAACGTGACCAATAACCAACTCAAGAACTCTCATATTACCATTAACAAAAAGGTCACAAAGATTCTAGATTTCTCTTGCAACTATGCATTCAAAAAATTGATGCTTCATAGTTTCAGGAACCCTACATATATTGTAGACATTAAATTCACCATTGGGCTATTTATTTGATAGTTTGTGGAGGATTAACCTCCACAAGAAATATTTCTTTTTCGGTTCCACCATTATGAACCAAATGCCATCAACCTAGTTTTTCCACCATTCTAGCTCATGATTTTTCCCCCAGATAGATCTAATATGATTAAGGATATCATTTTTGTCTGCTAAGAGGGAGTAAATATATTTGGCTTTAAATTTGGTGATTTATGTTTCATCGGGCCATTTGAATGCCAAAAAATAATTATCATTAATATTACATTACTTTGGAATGTCAAGGGTTTTAAAGGCTTCATTGAGGATTGATTAAGTTCTCCATTGAGATTGGGTAATTTTGGGTTTCCTATTTAGAACCTCCCACTCAATCAACTATCCATTCTGAATAATATCTATCAAAAACCTTATGTCTTTACCTACCCATCCTTTATCCAAGCATCCCTCAATATGAGCAAGAGGCTTATTCTTGTGAAGGAAGTTCCACCAAATGGACCTTACCCCATATATTTCATTTGAAAATGAGGTAGTTTTATTATGAACAATGAACGTTTTAACTAGGTCCCAACCCTTCCATATAGCGTTAAATACATTAGAACCACATACCTTTATAGGGAAGGCCCAATAAATTAGATATGCCAGGTGTAGATTTTTTCCAAGATGATCCTTTCTAAGGAAAGGCTCTTAGGATATTTCTTCTAATTAGTACTTTCCACAATTCCAGACACTATAGGGTTTTGACTACCCATTTAAAAGCTAGGGAGATACCTTGCATTCTAAAGTCTTTAAGGCCCAAGTCTACTAATTTTTTGTTCATAGAACACCACTTCGATTTACCTTGTTTCCTTTTTTATTACCTTTTCCATCAGACCATAGGTAATTCCTAATAATCTTTTGTATGTGATTAAACTGATATTAAGAGAAGATCCAGGCTAAGGCATAATATATATTGTAAAATGAGAGAATTTTTTTACATACTTGTACTCTTCTAGCTAGGGAGAGATAATTACTGTCCCATTTAGATAACTTCTTATATTTTTTTTGCACCTCGTCCATTCCCATATGCTCTTTAAATTTGGAGATACTACAAAGGGTATGCCAAGGTATCTAACCTAGTTATTGGCTTCTCCTCATACAATCTGGTATTTGTTAAACCAGTCAGGTGGAGAGTCACTCTACACCAACATTATGGATTTGGGAAGAGATAATTTTCTACTAGAGGCCTTGCAAAACAAATCTAATTTTCCCATGAGTCTTTATATATTATCCTCACTACATTCAATTGGGATTATTGTGTCATCAACAATTTGGACATTGTTGAGCTCATCCTAATTTGGAAGGGTTAGGCCTTTAACCCTCAGTGAGATAGAGTTATCTCTTAGCAGATAAAATATGGCATCTGTAGAAATGACAAAATGAGTTGGTGCTAAGGGGAAACCCTATCTTATAGATCCGGTGAGGATTATGCTTTCTAATCTACATCTCTACTTGAGAATTTACATATTCCATTAATACCTTGATCATATTCTATAGTTTATAGGGGAATCCCATGCAATCCATCATTAGCCAGATGAGCCCCCATTCAATTCTCTCAACAAAAAACTTATATTCTATCCTAATGCTTTGGCCCAATCTAGAGCTTCCCAACTTGTGAGGAGATTTTCTTGTATATGTCTTCCTTTAACAAACCCAGTTTAGGTAGGGTTGATGAATTTATGTAAAACGTCTTCAAGTATTTTGGCAAGTATCTTCACCAAGATCTTATATGAAACATTTAAGAGAGTAATTGGTCTTGAATTTTTTATAAGGGTTCTATCTCCCTCCTTGGGGATAAGCTTAATGAGACTGACATTAATTTCTATACCAAGTGTTCCCTTTGACACCGCCTCACCATATACTACTGTCATTTAGTTTGAAAAATTAAATTCAAACTAAATGATGGTAGTACAAGTAGCATGCTATGTCATTTTGACTAATTAATACACAATTATTTCTACGCAATTTCATAATTATTTTTTTGTATGATATTTAAATTTATAATATGATAAAGGAAGAGAATATGATGTCTTTTAAGTTAGTTTTACCAATTGTAGACACCCTAAAATGGACAGGCTTGCGACTTTACATTTAAAACACTAATTTTCATCTATTAATTAATGGTTTCTTAATCATTAATTAATCATCTATTTTCTTCTAAATTCATTTCTCAAATCATCTAATCCAATTCCCAAAATTAATTAAATAATTAATTTTATTTAATTAAATAAMTTTAATTGATTAATTACCATTAATTGATCAATTAAACTCAATTTCCTATAGTTTAAATCCAAATATTTAAACTTACTAATTAAATTCTTCCAATTAAATTAATTTAATTTCATCAAATAAAGCAATTCTTAATTAAAAAGAATT
>MU223707.1:174541-206728 GCA_018584345.1 Thuja plicata | reverse complement strand
ATGTATATATACATGTGTATATACACACATGTATGTATGTATATATACACATGTGTGCATGTGTGTATATACACACACATATATACACACCATATTCAAAGAAATTAAAAAATAAAGAATTAAAATTTCTTATGCATCTTCTCATTCATCTTTTGGGTGAACCAAATGAGTCAGTCCCTATTCCGGATTTCATTTTGAGGATAAGCATCTTCCTGAATATGTAGCATCTTACTGAATTGACCATATCCAGGATATGGTATTCCAGTACCCAAACGAGCCTAGCGTTTCTTCTGCATAATAAACCTACATATTGTGTATTGTCCCCCACTACTATGGTAGGAACTTGAATATATTGGAGGCATTTTCTATTCAAGAATATGTCACACTTTAGTAAGCTAGACTAATTAGAGTAACACATACATTAATAGTTCTATTATTATCATGTATATGCTTTGACATCTTCACATACTAAGATGTGAGTCAAAAGAATTTTAAATTTTACTCAACTTCTAAATAAGGGTATGTTATTCTATATGTAATTTATTTCCTAGATTATTGGAAAATTCATGATTTTTCTTTTTGAGAGTGTTTGAGTAGAAAAGGCTAACTTGGGTAGCTAATATAGGAGTTAATTATTATATAGATATCTAATCAATGTTCTACTTACATTCAGTGCTATACTTTCCATTTTGTCTTTTTGGGATGTTTCAACTAGCTTAATTGCAAAATGTTTCTTATGATGGAATAAGGTTACTATATATAGATGGTTTTGGCCACGAACTATTTAGTGAATATGCTTATTAATTGTTTTTGCAAGATGATTTTATATACTATGCTTTGTCTACTCTGAATTCTACTAGATTTTTCAATGTGGAGAGCTTAACTATAATGGCTCATCCATATTTATGGCATACAATTTTGAGCTATTAATTAGAGTTGCCCCATTTGGATTAAATGCTCCTAAGAGCTGTGAGTTGATGACACTTAGAATTTTGATAATTTTACATCAGAAAAAATACTATTAATACATGAGGAATTTATAATGGAACACTATAAAGACATGGAGGGGCTATAGCTTGTATATAGTTGGGTAAGTCTACTAATGAGGACTTTCCTTCTTGATAGATCTAGATAATTAAGAGATGACCCTATCAGAGGAGTGTTATAGTAGCATAGAGATTACTACCTTGAGGGTTTGCTTCCAATTCTATATGTGCATATCTAATAATGATTCAACTCATGCATAACAAGTAGCACTACCATGGGTAGAACTTGTTTTAAGTGTTTCAATTATTTGACCACTTGAAGGGCTAGTAATAATACCAAAGTTATCTTGAAAAGCCCAATCCATTGCTATTATAGATGATAGTAAAATAAATAATGCTTTTGATGCAAATACTAGGTTACTTAGAGGGGATGAAAAGAGGTGACATTGAAAGGTGATGAAATTTTCCTAAAGAAAGAGGAGGTAGCACCGAAGGAGGCCACACTTATATCTTAGATTACATTATATAGGTATGACAAATGATAATGTAATGATGATTGATATCCATCATGGAAGTCAATACATTCTTATGAGCACCATGGTTGCTCACTTATTATTTTATTTCCATAACTCATATCTTACATTATTTATCCTCTAAAAAATGACTAACATTCTTTTGTTCTCCTTCATAATGTGCAAACCATTGGATTAAGGGATATTTTAGAAATTCTTGTCAAGAAATCTTAATGCAGGCTATAAGAGGAATTGATAGGTGCTTTTAGTAGATGAAAGGGTGCCTACACTGACAAGTTGAAAAGCATATGTTATTGCTTCCACACACCATTTTGGTCAAGATGTGGTATCTCAAATCTATATGATCAGCATACTAGAGACTGTGAATGTTATATTATTAGAGATCTAGCTAGCCATTATGTTTAATAATGCTAAATTTCTATATAAAAACTAATAAGCCTAAAATAATAAAATATGCCCAGAAAGAGTTTTAGTGTTTGATAAATATAAATGTAAATTAATTAATGCATGAATCAAACATGAAACTTATGTTATGATCTCAACCAAAGAGGGTCATGTAACTTTTATAGCTAATGTTTCAAGAATAGTTGGTTGAATGACTAAATATACATACATAGCTTCTAAAGATGTAATTATATGCCTCACTAAAGAAGGTGTAGCCAAGATGGTAAACTATGGTATTTCTCCATACAATATTATGAATTTTTTAGTTAACGAGTTTTTTTTTTAAATGTCAATACATTCATCACTTTCCTAGTTGTCACATGTTGACATTTACAAAATGAGCTTTTGTCGAGAGGAGGGAGGATTGAAAGTAAAACTAAAAAGTTTTGAAAGGGTAAATTGTATATCATGATCAAGTGTTCACGCTTTGCCATTAAAATTAGAGCTATCATGTAATACCAACTAAATGTTAGAGTAAAAATGTATTTTCACTTATTAATTAAATCATTATTGATTTAATTATTCACTCACTTTTTATCTCTAGTTCACTTAAGCTAACATTTATGCATTTAATAATTAATTCTTTTATTAATTATTGATGCAACCTAGGTTTCTCCCTTTTAGGGATTTTCGATCTCCTTTATAAGGATTGATCTCTTTGTAATTATTATTACCTCTCTAAATGAATATTTCATTTTTCAGATCATTATGAATTGTGTCTTCATTCTTTTCTTTTGTAACAAATTATTTGCATACAGTGGATCTTGGTGATAGAATTCTTCAAATTCTAACATGGTATCAAAGTCTTATTGTCATACTAGGCTCCTAAATGGATATTAAAATCCTCCATGGTGAGGGAGGCTCTCTTTTTTTGGCTTTCGAGAGGTAATATCCATTTTATTCTCATAACGTGAGCAAATGAAGGTATTTTTCACCAAACGAGATATCATCAGAAAGCTGGTTCCGAGCCCGAACTAATTTTCCAAGTTTTGTTTTCTCATTTTTTTGTCTTGCAGGGATTTTTTCCAGTCAAAGTCAAGGTTCCTTTTTGGTCTCTTGCAGTCATATCTTTCTCTTATGGACTCTATTTTTTGACTTCGTATGTCGTTGGAAATTAGGTTTTGTTATATTTCTTCTTGTATCAGTCTCATCTCCAAAATCTTCTCTAGGTACATTTTATTCAAGTTTTTGATTTTTCACAATCTGGTGAATATCTTGGATTCCTTGCATGTGATGAGTCCTTTTTAGTTGTTACTTATGTTATTACAAATTTCTATCATTCTCAAGCATTGTAGACATACATTTCTGTAGCATTTCTTTTCTGCAAATGTATTGAGATAAAGTGTCATCTATTGCATGCTTGGGATCTTGCATGTTTTGTGCCTATTTTTACTCGCACTACATAAAAAAGTGCCATAGGGGGTTTGATCTACCTTTGTCAAGTGAGTTCTCCTTCCATGACATTAACCTCATTATTTGTTTCCAGAGATTGATCATCCTCGACACCATCCTTTATATTTGTTTGTACTTTCTTCGACATGAAATTATTCATGGTAGTCTAGTTCAGTGTACCTATCATTCCTCTCCCTACTTAGCATTATGGGGGGTGTCTCATGTTGTTTCTATTTCTTCCTTGATTCTACGGAGTGAGATATGTATTTAGTATATGTTCATATGTACTAAGAAAATGCAGTGACTTGGTACCAATACATTTAAGTGAGATGGATCATTTACCATATGGAAACTCTTTTATTCCTATTTTAGAGGCATCCTTCCATCTTTTGATCAACTCTTCAGACTTTGGTGTTTATTCCATCTGTCTTTTTGAGTTTTGATGTTTGCCTTGTTTTTCATCTTGATTCGAGCAATATCATTTGAGGGCACTGATACAGATTACTATCTTCTCTACTTGATCAGATTCTATTTTAGTGGAGGTTCCACTAGTTATTCTTTGACAATGTTTGCAACTTCATGCTTCAGTGGTGTTTTTTATGTTCTTCTTTTAATCAACTCATTAGACTTTGGTGTTTTTTTTTTCAATCTCTATCTTTGAGTTCTGATGTTTGCCTTTGATTTTCATCTTCATTCGAGTAGTGTCATATGAGGGAACTCATGCAGATTATAGTCTTCTCTACCTGATCCTTGTTCATATTTTGGGACTTTCTCTAGTTTGGAGGCTTCTTCAGTCCTTCTCTAGGCTTCATCTCATCTCCTTTTTGAGAGGGGTTTTTCCCACTAGGTTTTCTCCTTTTCTCCTTTTTACAAAGATTTTGTGTACTTGGGTACCTAATTAGGTCATGTTGTCTAGAACAATTTTCTTCTTTTAGTAGTTGTTTCTATATTTTTAGCTTCTCCCTAAGTCTATCTTAAGGGGGTGTTAGAGTAAAAATGTATTTTCACTTATTAATTAAATCATTAAATTGATTGAATTATTCAATCACTTTTTATCTCTAGTAAACTTAAGCTAAACTTTAGGCATTTAATTATTAATTCTTTTATTAATTATTAGTGCAACCTAGGTTTCTCCCTTTTAGGTCTTTTCGATCTCCTTTATAAGGATTGATCTCTTTGTAATTATTATTCCCTTTGTGAATGAATATTTCATATTTTAGATGATTATCATTTGTGTCTCCACTCTTTTCTTTTGTAATAGGTTATTTGGATAGAATGGATCTTGGTTATATAATTCTATGAATTCAAACACTAAATTTATAAATTATTTATTTTATTCCAACATCAAATATTATTATGTTTTTTTCTTTCTCTACTCATGTTATTTTGTATTGAGTGAAAATTTGTTAAATTTAAGGTGAGATCAAGCTCTTCTTAAACACATCTCTGGTAGTGTACATGCTAGCTCAAATATGACTTGCTTGAAATATAGATTTTTGGCCCTAAACAATAAATATATTGGATCAAATTTTTCTCTTAAGCTTATCTTGTGCATTCTTTGGATTTATGATCATTAGCTAGTGGACTTTTATCATCCTTTTTAAAAGCTACCTCTCAAAGTTTTACTAAGATACCATTTCCTTGGAAACTCAACCCTTTGATGTTCTTGTGTAGTTATGGATTGCCAAGTTCAACCAATATAAGTTATTTTTAGACAAAAAACATATACAAGGGTTCAAATTAAAGCTCATCTTAATTGACTTAAGTTAAATAACAAATATTCTAAATAGATATTCCAGGCTTTACATTCTTAACACACTTCTTAATTCATTTAAAAAATGAAAGAATAACAAGTCTTCACCAAATTGGTCAATATTCTCCAAGATTTTTTTAATCATTACGATTAGGTTCTCATACCTTAGGAGAATTCCCTTGGAAGAGAAGGTTCTAAAAAAAAATGCCTCATGGTTGCTTTATGTTAGGTATCCCCTAAACTTAGAAAGTCTATTTCTGAATACTTCTAATCTTTATGAGGCTATTTTATTAATGGTCAATGAAATATCCCCTATTTGCACGATGGATTTTCTTGTAAATTTGATGAAGCTCTCTAGGAATTAATTGGACAAAATCTTTATAAAAAAATTTGGGCCTCCTTTCATCATAATTATTGAGGAAAGTTGATTGACAATTGAACTATTAAATTCATAACTAAACTAAGAGACATGGAAACACAACTTGGAGATTGATGACCTTGCTTAATGTTTCCTATCAGATGATTTTGAAGGATCTTTCTTTGATGTTGACCCAACTTTACCCTAAATCGTGTCTCCTAGGAAATATGATTTTTAAAAATACTATCTTGATAATATGATTAATATTTGAGAAGGGGATGCAATGAGCTTATAACATAAGGAATTCATTCACACATAACACAAGTGAATTAGACTACTAATATTGAAGGAAAATCCAGTTGAGAAAATGATAATTTCATCGATTTCTCTCTTTTTGTAGAACAAGAGTGTTGCAAATGTAAATGTTTTTATAAAATTGAGTGGGATTAACACTGAAAAATTTAGTTACTTCCTTAGGGAGAAGTAATTGATAGGAACTGTAATCACCTAAAAATGGTCTAATGTAATTAGAGACCTTAATCTAACATCAAATTCCCTAAGTCCTAACCAAGGAGTCAAATCTAGTTTTAATCCTAATTGTATAATTGAACTAGATCGGTTTAATTACA
This sequence comes from Thuja plicata, assembly GCA_018584345.1. NCBI lineage: Eukaryota > Viridiplantae > Streptophyta > Pinopsida > Cupressales > Cupressaceae > Thuja > Thuja plicata. The sequence continues at coordinate 200,633 of MU223707.1, read as the reverse complement.
TAATTCATCAAAAATAAAACATCAAAGATCACTCATCAAGAGGTATTAATTCATATTAATTAATCCTAGTCATTTAATCAAATCAAAATAAAAAATCACATGACTATCTAGTATTAATTAAAGTGAATTAATTAATTACAACATTTATATTCCGTCACATTTGCCTCAAAGTCAACTCATTTTCCAATAAGGTGCAATCACATGGATCACTTAAGGGGTCAATCTCAACTGTCAAATTCAAATTCAAATTCAAATTTCCCTTTTCCCTCCAAAGGAAATCTATAAAATGAAGCCCTTATAAGTATTGAAGTTGATAAAAACTCAACCCTACAACTCCCAAGAATTACCTAGATGTAAACGCATGTCACAAAAAGAGAGAAGCAAAAGCTATGGAGGCTAGAAATAAGAGATTTGTGAAATAGGAAACATCCTTAATTGATTCAATAATAAAAAGATTGGATACAAGATGGGTCAAGCTCAATCAAGATTAATTATCAAATACAAAGAAATCCAACCTTATAAAAGGTGATCAAAACCCTAAAAAATGAAACTCTAGGTTGTATGATAATAAATAATAATATAACTAATCATTATGTGCCTAAATTTTAGCTTATGTGAAAAAGAGATAATAAGTGACTTAATAATTAAATTAGAATGATTTAATTAATAAGTAGACTAACTTATCACTCTAACACCCCCCTTAAGATAAACTTAGGGAGTAGCTAAAACCTATAAACAACTACTAAAAGTAGAAAATGGGTCCCAAAATCAAGGCCTAAAAAAGTACTTGGATGCCCTACATACCCATCCCTACATTTTGTGTGCAAAATATCAGGTCCCCTCTTTTTCTTTCTTTCCTGTTCTTTTTTTGGTTTTCTCCTTCCTTTCCCTTTTTGTTTTGTTTGGCTTGGTTCCCTATTTCTTCTAGGATCTCCTCGTCCCATCTGGTGTTTTATTTTCTTTTGTGTCTATTGTTTCCTTTGGGACCCATGTCCCAGAGTGTCATTCCCAAGAAGGTGATTCTAGATCCTTCACATCTGGTGATCATTTTCCCTTTCTTCGAGGTTGAATGATCATTAGGTATTGTAGTCCAGACCTCGGTTGCTGGCATGTTTCTGTAAGTTACTTTTTGTAACTAATTCACTTTCCTAGGCATTATTTAAGGCCTTTTACGTTATCATTTTTACACTTACCATAAGCTTCTTTTACCTTCTGACAAATTTTCTGGAGAACGAAATGATTTTTTTTCTGAGCTTAGATATCCAAGCTAGAAGGTGTGGAAGTGTGCTCATTGGTTCTGGTAGAGTGTTTAGGTGACAGAGTGAAGTAGTTTGTAGTATCCCCATTCAGAATTTTGAGGTTTAGGTAGGATCTTGGGTTTTCCCTTTGTTTTTATCCATTTGTTTTCCTCTGTGTTTTTCTCATTTTCTTCTTTCTCTAAGAGTTTCTCGCTCTTTTCATTGGTTTTTGTCTATTCTCTGTCTGTGTCTGTATTCGTCATTTGTTCATTGTTTTTGTCTCTCTATTGAGTCTTCTGCTTGGCATGACATTGTCCTTGAGCCTGGTGCATCTCCTCCCTTTCATAGTGGTCCAGCTTGGAAGAAAAGATGCTTGCCATATTGGGATGTAAATTTTGTAAATATGGGTTGTTTCTTGCCAAGCAATCTATAATTTCACATCATTTTGGCTGTGTAAATCATGTATATATTTTGTGAATAGCCTGTAAATGCCTTGTAGAGCTTGGTCTCTCTATATTGTCTGTAAATTCAGTTTTGTAGGTGTTGTAGGTTTAGTGTTTTCTATTTGAGTTTTGTGAGTCTATAGCGCTCCATTTTCTTTCCTGCTCAGAGTCATGGGGTCTCTGAAGAGTCTTCCTAGTTGGGTTTTTCAAAAGAAATCCCTAGGGACCTTTTGTAGCCCCAATTTTTTACAAGGCCGTTAGGCCATGTTCGACCAATAACTAGGTTTACCACGTGGGTTGGTGCAGCCTCAGATGCCAAGGTGATGAACATTCTAGTTGCGGAGGTCATCACACTCACAGGTCGTTAACCTTTTTCTCTCTCCTCTATCCTTTCCATCTTAATGGTAGAATTAATTCCCATGATTGAGCATTTAAAATCCATCCCAAGTGGACTTCAATCCACTTGCGCTAGCATAGATTTCCATTAAATTTCATTACTCAGCCGATTGGACATGTGTGTGTTAGAGTATGACACCAGTGCTACCTGTCTTATCATTGATGATAGTTGTCCTGTCAGGTTAATGTCAAGCATATTAGTAAGCCCAACCTTTTTCACCTTATGTGACCCCTTGTGGGTCATCAATGGATCTGTGGTAAGTAAGAAATGTTCATTGTTAAAATATTATTAAATGTGTGAACATATGATCCTGTCTAGGATGCCTTAACATTTCTCTATTTCAGGTGAAAAGGTGAGGTCACTCTCAGGGCCTCAGGAAACCAGAACCTTTTAATATTTACATACTGATAGTTGTCTGGTTTGTAGGTACAATTTAAATAAATCAAGAAATGGTGTCAAGATCCACACCTCCTAGAAGTTCGGAGCTCCCTAGTGCTGTTGTAGGAACTAGCAAGAGGAACAAGATAGAACAGACATTGGAAAAGCTTCCGCTAACCCAGAAATATAATAATAACAAAACAATTCAGGGGTCCCAAATTGAGTCTTCTCTTAAAGAGATCACCAACACATATGTCGGTAACAGAGCCGAATTACAGGGCCTTATTCAAATGATCCACCAGCTTCGACGTTCCAATGACTCTATCTCAGTTAACTCAGTGGCATTGAGAATTATTCAAGCAGCTAGTTTTCCATGCTCAGTACAAGCGTCGGAGCTAATTTTTCTCTTGGCTATGGGTTATCACCAAGGTAGTATGGCTGCTGCATTGGTTTCCCCTACTCCCCTCATAATCCTAGTGTCCATCATCACATTGGACCATGACGCCACTGTGAGAGGGTGGCGTATCCCACAATTTGCAGGATTTTTTTCTCTCACCAAGGATGAGGCCCTCCAGCAGTATGAGGAAATTTCAAACATGGACTGACACCACCTCAACACATAATGGATGACAATTATGTGTCGAGACTACAAGAAGAAGCAAACAAAACTTCCTCTCTCTGACTTCAAGGAGCCCATCCAGGTGGAAATTATCTTCTTATGCAGGACCTTTGGGGAGCCACATGCCTGGGAATTCTCCCCCTAGATGTATTATTTCTTATATGGTATGACCACCAACAAGGCACACTTCAAATAGACATACATTATTGTCAAACATGTAGACATCCAAATGAGGAAGGTTGATATAGATCAGAAGTTCTACATGACTTCCTATGTCCTTTGGCCGCTTGCCTGATAGTGCCAAGGGATCCGAGGTTTAATACCAGTTGGTGTTCTCAGGGACAGACTCGGTCAGGTTTCTCCATGGGGCCATTTCTCCAAAATTTAGTGGGACAAGAGTTTCCCACATTTTTGCAGAGTCAACGACGCCTTCATCTTTCACTAGATCAAGAAATCACTGGTGATCAAGGATTCAGATTATCCCCATAGGCCATGAGAATGGTTTGTGCATGGGGGTGTTACTTCATCTATTTTTCCTAGCACACTTACATTTAAGTGTCCAGCTTCTTCGGTGAACCTTTCTTGTTACCCAAACATTGTACGGACATGATAGTTTTGCTAGAATTTTGCAGGTAGATTTTGGAGGCTCACGCCTTGACTGCCCTCAAGAAGGTTACCACCCTATCATTCCCTTTAATTTGTATGGAATACTCTTTCTCCCTCGTCGTGGCCCAGGATGCAGAAAATAAGCTAAGGAGCTTAAACATAGAAAAATATTCTTTCAGCCACAAGGATTACGATCCCCTTGGGCGACTGGCAAGGTTGATGACAAAGGGGGTAAACCCCCATGTTTGACACATAGAAGATTTTTGGGCCAACTACTAGGATGATTATGATGTCCGAAGGTGACACTACACCAGGATAACAAAAGGGATGATGGAACAGCTCAAGCTCTAGACATTCCCACTAACTTTTTCAGACACCTTTCCCCAAGAGGACAATGAGAATAAAAGTGCAGGTATAGATAAGATGGACCTCCCTCCAATGGATTGGGATACGCTAGAAAGTTTGGATGTCGAGGCCATCTTGAGAGAAGCAATTGAGCGTAGCCACTCATATTTTGAGAAGGTCTACCCAAAGAGTGTCCAATTGGAAAAACATGTTGTGGGAGCCTCAGGTTCCCAGGCCCTAGATCAATCCAAAGCCCATGAAAAGAAGAAAGTTGGCACCCCGTCTCGGTTCCCAAACACCATTTTGTCCGCCAGATGGAGAAGTTGGGTGAAAAGTTGGAGCACTCCCAAATATTAATGGACACAACAAACTCTGGAGTGACTTTTAGTCTTGGAGCTTCCCTAGCAGGCTCCTATCCCCTGTTGGGAGGTTCTCCATCCCTAGATATTTTGTTAAGTGCAGCATGTGAATAATAAATTGCCAAAAGAACGGCAACTGTAGAACTCAAAGTGTCACTCAAAAGAAAGAAACAAAAGGCAAGTCGGTCCCCACAAAGTAAATATTCAGGCCCAGAGCCCAAAGATGTACCTAAGGTTGAGTTAATTTCCTCCTCTTCCTCCTTCGAGAAGGAAGATCATCCAGAGTCCCACAGAGATAGCATAGATCAACGTCAATGACTTATTCTAGGTGGGCGATCTCGTAGAGCTGTAGGGTATGGTTGACTATACCATAGAAGGGATAGCAGAAAAAGAAGTTGGTGTTCCCATACCCTATTCAACAAGGCCAGAAGATATGGAAGCCCAAAAAGAATAAGAGCCCCATCCTAAAGAGGCCAAAGAAGAAAAGGAAATGCCACAAGAACAAGAGAATGAACCGATCCTAGAGCAGGTGTCGGCTGAAGAGGGAACTCGAGCTTTGGGAGAAATCCTAACCTCTGACATTGTGCCCCTAGGTTTCATTGGAAAGAAAATTTTTCTACCACCTTTGGAAATAGTAGCTGATAAAGTCATGACCATATTTCAATAAGTGGATTTGAATGACCTGCCTCAACCTCTTGCACCACATATCCCACCTATGGACAAAATTATAGAGGGTGATGAGGAGGGAAAAAAAGAGCATCCAAGTGATGACCCTATTGACACAGTGGACAATAAATTCATAGGGGGACCTATGTTGAACCTTGGAGACACTCAAAGTTTGGGGGTAGTAGTAGGCAGGCCAGCTGCCCCGTCGTAGTGGTTAGTGGAAGCCCGTAAAAGAAAAACCCCAACTGCCATCACGGCTCGAATGTCACTTACCAAAATGTTGGCTGAAAGCCAAGATCCTAAGAAGCCCAAGAAGGCTTGTACCCTTCACAACACTAGAAGGGCCCCAGATGGAAATATTGTGGCAACATTTTCCACCCCTCCAGTAGAAGAAGATTCTGAGATAGCTGCAGAAGAATGTGTGATCATAGAGGTGTCTCTGGGTAAATGAACTCAGTAGGGGGAACTAGACCTCCTGAATGAAGTGGGTCAGGATAGTTAGGCCCAATATGATAAGTAATCTCATAAGATACAAGAGTTGAAAGCAGCCAATGCCAATCTTTTGGGACTCTTGATAGAATTAATGCACCCCTTTACTTCTGAAACACCCGGAACCTCAGTTCTTGGGATACTGCTACCACAGAGAAATTTTGATACCCTAAAAGCTATGAAGAGGAAGCTATTAGTGGTGGATGAATGGATTTCTCATTAGGTTGGGGTCATAAGAAGTTTCTTGTCCAATTATCTCCCATAATTTTTCCACGTAAATGATATAGAAAAGTAGATAGAGGCCACCATTCCCGAGTGGTAGGGAGAGATTGAGAAATATGAAAATTGGAAGGATACCTCATTAGAGATTCTGAATCTCGGGGAAGACGAGTTGATGAATACAAACATTCTAGGGGATGAATTAGACAGGTTCCTTTGGACTCAATACTCAAGACTTGCATTCAAATTCAAAATTGGCAAGCAACTAGAATGAATGTTGGAAGAACAACTGTAGGTGGTCCGGACTCCATTAGACCAATATGTTGCCCTCATCTAGGAGATTACATCAGCTAATCCTCTGAGATCCAAGACTTATAATCTCGTTGATTATATAGATGATAAGTTTGATGAAGTGGTCAAGGCTCAATTCCAACCTGGGGGAGATGTTGGTGGCACCACTGTGGTGGAACTCTCCCAAGTGTTACTCAAATCACATGACACAACCAAGGTGGCTGCAAAGTTAAAAGATAAGGCCGGAGATGTTAGCCTCCATTTTGAAGGATCTGTTGATCACTGAGATTGCTTGAAGGATGTAGAAGAAGATGGTATACTCTAGATTCTGGAGGCATGCGATAAGTTCATAGGCCTATAACATTTCCCAAAATTTGGAGATCCTTCACCAGAAGCAAAATAGGTAAGCATTTTTTATTCTTTGAGTGTAAGCTCCGGAATCCCAAACTCTGGGTCCTTAATTTTTTATTATGTTTAGTGATAAGTGTTGACAGTTCCCTTGAGCCAACCAATCACTACCTATAGTATGATGTCAGGTCTATGATCATCCTTTTGGGCATGACCAGGCACTATTGGCCCAAAATTTCACTGCACACGCCTCCAAGGTCCCAAAAAGTCATTCTAGCATTTAATATCTGACGTACGGAGGCCCTTTCGAATCAACGAAGTGCAGAAAATAATTAATGATGGTGTATGGCCTAGGTCACTTAGGGAAGCTCCATCACATATGCAAGTACAAGGATGCTTTTTCCAAGGGCAATTTTTCTAGAGCTTCTTTCTCTCTTTCCTCTCTTTTCTTCTCAAATGATTGTATTATATCAGGTAAATTCTGATAGCGCAGGTAGTACTGGTTGTAAATATTGTAATATAATGTAAATAGATAGCATATGGACAGTCCCTTAGGTAGTTGGAATTTTCTATAAATACAAAGTCCAACACCATTCCAAGGGTCAGCAAATTGATGATTTTGTTGTCCACTAGTAATTATACAAGCTTTTAGTTTTATAGCAATCCTATCATTTTTAAGTTCAGAGTAGATTAATGCTCCCTTGGGGCTGCTAGTGTAACTACCAGTAATGTTGGATTTGAAGTTAATGAAAGAATGAGAAACACCATTCAGCCTTGTGCTTTGTGTTGTTTCTGGTCCCCCAATTAGCGAACAATTTCCATGTTGTATGCTTCCTTATGTCCTTTGTTCCAGTTCTTGCAATGATTTAATGAAATATGTTACTTTTCTACTGATATACGTATGATAGAAGATTGTATCCATATGTTCAGTATTTGTTACTTCATTTCATCTGGAACTTTTTTGATGCTAAGGAAATGTATGTCATGGAAATAGTTAGATATCTATACTAACCATGTTCTATCTTTTGATATTTTCTTCGCTAGATATAACGATTGCTTATAAGAAACTCATTACCATCAAAATATCAGAGGTTGATGTGTCAAAACTAGCTATCCCCTCAAAATAAATAGTCACTTGTCCAACTTAGGTAGGCCTACACCATCATGACCCGACAACCAGGTGCTTGGAGGCCAGGAAAGCTAGCTCTCCTGCATGCCTCTTCTGACAAATTTGGTTGATACTCTAGTATTCGGTGACAACTCATCTCACATTGGTGATACCATCACAAAGTCCTATCAACAGAAACTGGTGCTAGAAGGAGGGAATGATCTCATCCTCCCCTTAAGGTTTTGACACCACACCTCCCGAGGGTTCCCCAAGAAGTAGTTTTAGAAGCCAAGATTTCCATAGGTTAGGGTCATTCTCACTCCTATGATTCAAAAGAATATTATGGTCAACCCCTAATCCCAGAGATTTTGGGGAGCTCAAACCCCCCATCTGGACAAAGAAGATGTACCAAAAAATGAAGGCTTTCAAACCCACGTTCGGAGGGTTCGTAGTCCACCATAATATTCAGGTTAACCAGCCCATCCCAATGGCCAATATCACTATCAAACTTAACATCCCAATGTCTGCATACTTCAATAACACTCAATCTCCCATGAGATAGTTTCCAACCATTGTCAATGATCTTTCCCCACACCCGGATAATATTTGTCCCAAGTATGAACATCTAGGCCTCCAAACAACATAAGAACATATGTAGGCCTACAAAGATGATATGAACCAACAATGCATCCAGCCTGAGGATGTGGTGAGAAGAATGTTCTTAGTGTCTCTCTGAGAGAATGAGTTGAACTGGTACTTGAACTTACCTGCCAACTCCATCAATATTTGGCAAGACATGGAAGGTGCCTTTCTGGTGGAGTTTGGGGTCCACCTGGACCCGGTCTAGTCTCATAGTTAGTTTATATGTATCCAAAATGATCCCAATAAACCCATAAAAACCTTTAACCATCAATTCCAGAGGGCTCTAAAGTGGTGTATGCGACCCTTCATCCCCTCTACTGATGTGACTATCCAAACATACCTTAACGCCATGGACCTGTTTGTCTCTACCCTTCTTTGGAGAACCACCACCGCAATTGATAGGGATACCTTGGCCAAGGTTTACAATCTCACCCTCAAATTATCCCAAAACTTGAGTAAATCTCCCAGTGGTATTGGTCAGGGATTACCTTACAATGCACAACCTGGTGGAACAACTTACCTAGAAAGATATGACCCCAATCCTGCACTAAGTTCCCCTATGATGAATCTGGTACCTCAGTATGTCTATCCCACTCCTCACCAAAATCCTCCAACCCTAGAGTATGCTCTCTGAGCACAACAACAAACCATAATACTCATACCACATGGAGTACCTTTCTTCTAGGAATCAGCATTTGGAGGCTTGCCTCCAGTGGTGGCAAGTTCTTCTATGCCTGCCCCACCACTCCAATCAAACCATTCTGACACCACTGCCCAACTTTCCATAGAGGTCAAATCACTCCAATGATTATAGCTATAGATGGGACACCCCACATCCCATGGAACCAACTCCACCCAAAGGGGGAACATATTTTCAGGATAATGGAGTTCTAATAACTCAGGGCCCCAGAACCATTTTCAGAATAATGGGAACAATAATTCTCGGCCCAACCAAAAATGGAACAACATGTCAAATAATAGGAGTGTCCCCCCAAGTCATCCTAACACCTAGGGAGGTGTGGGACCTAGCCATTCTATGTAACTCACCGAATTCCACCCCCTGACATTCTGGTGTCGACTGCATGATACTAGTTCACATTCTGAGGTAAAATGCACCACACTAGAGAAGATCATCTTGATCTCCCAGTTAGATAGGCAGAAAAACACTGACTCTCCTCCTCCATAATATTCATCCAAACCATATCATTCCGCATTCGCCTGTGAAACCGTCTTCTTCAGTGACGAAAAATAAGATGAAGAAGAACCTGACTTACAAGGTTTCTTCAATGAATACATCCCAGCATTTGAGGCTAAAACCTTTTCCAATCCAAGGACTCCCTACAACACCATGAGCCTATCAAAAAAGGGTCCCCTTACGACATCGATTCTAGCAAGGGTGGTGAATCTTCCACTGGAACCTCTTGAAAATGTTAACGCACCCCCTCCTAAAGGAGCGACACCTACATATACATGCGAATTTACGGGAAAAGGTTCATGGGTTCCCAAAGGAAATTTCAACATCATGGAGGTGATGGAAAATACTACTACCACCATGACCTTGATGGAATTCCTACGTAGTTGTGCCAAATAGAGGAAGTCTCTCCCAAAATCGCATAATCACCCGCCCAAGTCTGTAACATTTGATGATGCTAATGTGGCCATATTTTGGTGGAGTATGGAGGACCCTCCCTTTTTGCCCAGTCTTAAAATTCATGGTAAAAACTTACACAACTGCTTAATAAATTCAAGAGCTTTGGGTAATGTCATGCCCCTATCTATTTGTAAAAATATTGGACTAACTCCCACACCATCTAAGGGTGTGGTTGTCCAGCTCGAAAAAATTGTTGTCAAGATGGTGGGTGAACTAAAGAATGTACCTGTCTAGCTAGTCTAAGATCCTTGTATATCCAGTGTTATTAACATCCAAGTAGTTGACATTCCTGAAACCTACGGGATGCTCTTGAGTCGAAAATGGTCCAAATCCTAGAATGGATATATCTTGACCGACTTTTCCCTCCTATGGCTCCCTTGGAGGGGAGAAGCTAATCAAATCAAGGTAGAAAGAGAACCTCACATGAAACAGGCCCTCACCAATTATGGTTAGGTCAGTGAAATAACTTTTGCTGAATTGGAACTCAGGTTGTATAGGGCCAAGGAAATACTGACCCTAGATTATGTCCTAGGTGGAACCATACTTGATGAAGATCCTGTCATCACTCAAAGGATTCATTATCTCATCACTGAGCTAAAATAGGAGGTGAGATCTCAAGGTGATAGGGAAATTTTAACATCCCTATTATCTAGCACTTGGTGTCAAGTTCATTGTCAAAACCATTTAGAGCTGGAATGCACGCTATGTGTAGATGTTGCCAAGGTTCTCCTTGAATACTTTTGAGTAGAACAATACAGGGGCCAGGCCCCACTCCAAAGAGGTCCAACCATGAGCACATCCAATGGACCACATTCTAAGGGATCTCTTGCGGAGACTCCTCCAAGGGATGCTTTGGTCCCTATATCTCCTCAGTTATGGGATGCACCTAAACCTTCCCCCCATCCAAACCAACTATGACCCTCGCTCAAACTATTCAACCACAACGTGCCAATAGTGACATCTGGATCCTTAAATTTGATGGATCCAGAAAAAATTGAGGAAGAAGAACATGATGATACTAGATGAGAAGAAAATAAGGATGGGATCCTCGATCTTCCCGCCAACACTATCCCAAAAGGGATGGTTGTCCTTGAATGCATTTTTTACTTTGACCTATGAGCTCAAGATAAAACATTTCAAACCCCTGATGGGGGAAAATATGAAAAGGTAAACATCGAGACAGATGTTAAAGAAAATTTCATCCACATTGGTACCTCTTTCTCTCCAAATGAGAAAGAGAAGATTCTCGTGGTCCTCCAAGAATATATTGATGTAATTGCCTAGGGATATGAAGATCTCAATACCTATGATACTTCTATCATAACACACACCATCTCCCTGAAATGGGATACCAAGCTATTTAAGCAAAAACCAAAACCAGTAAATCCCCTAATTGAGCCCCTTATCCATCAGGAGGTTTGCCTTGTGGGAAGACCGCATCTAAATCAAAGCCGCCTTGTGGACTTCCCCATTTGATCTGGTACATGGCCTCAAACTAGTGTTCCTAGTAAACCTACAAATCTTGGTTCTACAGTTCATGCAAGATTTTGATCATTGAGATAACATCATTGAAATGTGTCTCCTTTACTTGATACGGTTGGAAGAACAAAGAGATCATGCACTGGAACATTTTTCAAAGCACCAAGTTGTGGTCAAATGATGGTTTGACAAAAGATCCCAATTCAAGGTTTTTTATCTCTCATACCTAGTCCTTTTGTTGGACAAGGCCTAAGAGAAGAAGGGAAAACATACCAAGTTACAAAGGCTTTGGCTCGAACCCTATCAAAATTCCAAAATTTGTGCAGCCAACACATACCGCCTCAGCTCCTTAACTGGAGAAGTTGTCCCACTGCAAGTCAATGGGAAGTTCCTTAAACATTACTTTGAGTAAGGAAGAAGAATTAAATCCTCATGTGTGAGATGTACCATATGTATATACCTCTTATAAGTAGCCTTCTAGTGTGCCACTCCGACTCACCCTCCCTTGTAAATATTTTTTGGGGATTTTTCCTTGGTCCTTGTGTGTGTCCCGCCCGTCCTTTTCTTTTGGTCTCTTTTCTTTTTCTTTGGGTCAGGTGTTTCTCCCTCTTCTATTATATTGGTATGCATTGCATAATAGTCACGCAAGCTGAGAGATGCTCGTTGCACATTTTAGTGGTCCTGAACTAGGCATTGAACGAAGGTTGGCCTCATCCTCATCTTGGGAAGTTCTTGGCATGGGGCTTTAAGCATCGTAGACTCTTCTCTAAGCTAGGTATTGATGTTTCTCCTCGGAAGAAAAAAATTTGATGGTCATTTAAAAAAGGACAATTTCTTAAATTCAAATAACAAAAGGGTTCAGAGACAGGTAGATCGACCTCACTCTCAGCGAGAGGCACCTAAATGAAAGAGAAAGCTTGCAAAGGTGTTTCTAGGCTGGGCCTCTCCACTCCACTCAATAATCAAAAGGATGATGAGGTGAAAGAAGTACCACCATGGTAACAAGTTAAGCTTGAGGACTCTGGTGAAAGAAGTATCACCGCCAATCAACACAAAAACAAGAGAAAAATAAATGAAAGAGGTTTGATGGTGAAAGGTCCTGACCTTGGGAAGTGATGAAGTACATGTCATTCTTGGAATCTGTTATGTTAGTGTGGTTTTTCTATCTCTTCTCTAGCCAGGTTCTACCATCGTCCCTTCATTTGAAGCCTAAGATTCATTAGAAAAGATCAATATCTGAGTCTCGGCAAGTTTACCCAATTCCCAGAGTGACGTTGTGATGATAATTCTTTGCTGATGGTAAGGTTCGTGTTGTTCTAACCAAACCTCTAGAGTTTTCACATGCATAAGGCATTTGTCTCAGCGATTCTCCATTTTTTATGCCCTCTATACCCATCCCTACATTTTTGTGTGCAAAATGATGGGTCTCCTCTTTTTCTTTCTTCATTTTTCTTCTTTTTTTGTTTGCTCATTCCTTTCCCTTTTCATTTTTTTTTGTCTCGGTTCCCTGTTTCTTCTAAAATCTTCTGGTCCCATCTGGTCTTTTCTTTTCTTTGGTTTATATTGTTTCCTTTGGGACCCTTGTCCCAGAGTGTCATTCCCAAGTGGGCGATTCTGGATCCTTCGCATCCAATGATCATTTTCCCTATATTTGAGGTTGAATGATCGTTAGGTGTTCTAGTCTGGACCCTAGTTTCTGGCATGTTTCTCAAATTTAATTTTTGTAACTAATGCGCTTTCCTAGGCATTATTTAAGGCCTTTTACCTTGTCATTTTTACACTTACCACAAGCTTCTTTTACCTTCTGGAAAATTTTGTGGAGAATGAAGTGATTTGTTTTCTGAGCTGAGACATCCAAGCTAGAAGGTGTGGAAGTGTGTTCATTGGTTTTGGTGGAGTTTTTAGGTGACAGAGTGAAGTGGTTTGTAGTATCCCCATTAGACATTTCAAGCTTTAGGTAGGCTCTTGGTTTTCCCTTTTCTTTTGTTCTATTTGGTTTCCTCTATGTTTTGATTGTTTTCTTCTTTCTCTGGGAGTTTCTCTCTATTTTTGTTGGTTTTTGTGTGTTCTTTGTCTATGTCTGTGTTCATCATCTATTCACTGTTTCCATCTTAGGGTTGCATCTATCATTCGACATGAAATTTTCCTTGATCTTGGTGCATCTCCTCCCTTTTGCAGCCGTCCAGCTTGGAAGAAGAGAGGCTTGCCGTTTTGGGCTATAAATTTTGTAAATATGGGTTGTTTCCTGCTAGGGATTCTGTAATTTTGCCTAGTTTTGGCTATGTAAATAGTGTATATATTTTCTAAATAGCCTATAAATTCCTTTTAGAGCTTGGTCTTTGTATATTGTCTATAAATTCAAGTTTGTAGGCATTGTAGCTTTAGTATCGTCTATTTGAGTTTTGCGATTCTATAATACTTCATTTTCTTTCCCTCTTAGAGATATGGCGTCTCTGAAGGGTCTGCCTAGTTGGGTTTTTCAAAAAAGATTCTTGGGGACCTTTTATCACCCCAATTCTTTATGAGGCCATTAGGCCATATCCGCCCAATAACCAGGCTCACAAACTTGGTTGGTGCAGCCTTGGACGTCGAGGTGATGAACATGCCAGTTGTAGAGGCCATCTCATTCATAGGTCCATAACCTTTTCTCTCTCATATGTCCTTTCCATCTTAATGGCGGAATTAATTTGCATGATCAAGCATTAAAAATCCATCCCAAGTGGCGTTCATGCCACTAGCGCTATCAAATCTATCCATTAAATGTCATTACTCAGCTGAGTGGACATGCATGTGTTAGAGTATGCCGACAGAAGGGCTACCTATCTTATCACTAACAATTGTTGTCATGTTAGGTTAATGTCAAGTGTGTTAGTAAGCCCAACCTTTTTCACCTTATGTGACCCCTTGTGGGTCATCAATGGATCCATGTTAAGTAAGAAATTTTCATGTGTTAAAATAGTATTAAAAGTGCGAACATATGATCCCATCTAGGATGCCTTAACATTTCTCTATTTCAGGTGGAAAGGTGAGGTCACTCTCAAGGCATCTAGAATCTGGAACCTTTTTAATGTTTATATACTGACATTTGCATGGTTCATAGGTACAGTTCAAAGAAAGAAAGAAATGGCTTCAGGATCTACACCGCCCAGAATTTTGAAACTCCCTAGTGCCAATGTAGGCACCAACAAGAGGAACAAGATAGAACAGACATTGGCAAAGCTTCTGCTAACCCAGAAATATAATAATAATGAGACAATTCAGGGGTCTCGAATTGAGTCTATGCTTAAAGAGATAACCAAAACAGATGTCTATACTGTTGATCTCTAAGTTTTGTTGATCATTAGTGTCCCACACCTAGTCATTTAACTAGGCAGGTTAGTCGGTCATCATTGTGACCGAGCTATCCAGTATAGGCCAAGCAATAGTTATTGTTGAGAAGATAGTAGTTGCCGAGTTACAAAGAAGCTGAGTAAAATTTATTAGTCAATACCAAGTGCCATAGTATTCATGTGTCGAGAAAGACAGTTTTTTCATACATGTCAGGAATTGCACAAACTTAAAGGTAAACTATTTTGGGCTGACTTGTTTGGGTATTTAATGTTTTCAACGGAGTTAATTATGTATTAAATCATTTGATTCAACACGTGGCATGGAGCCAATCAGAAAATTGGAATGCCCAAGTGGCATAAGTATTTTATCTTGATCATTGATCTAGATCTAAATGACAGATCTGTAAGGTATATAAGATTGCTTCTTACCCTAATTTTAAAAAGGGGTATGTGCATACATGAGAGATATGCGAAGGGTTATTTTGAGTTAAGAAGCATACATCTAGCAGAGCAATAGAGAAGTGAGCAGGAGAGTAAAGTTATATCAAATTATTAGATCAGAGAAGGTATTGAAAAGAGGAGATATGTCATCATCATCTGAGTGCATATCAAAGGATCAAATCTTGAGACATTCTAACAAGTGTATCAGGTGAAATCTCTTAACAGAGTAGTTCTAGAAAACCTTTCTAAATCTGTTAGCTGAGTGATTACTTTGTTGTGAGTTTAAATCCTTTTACAAGGTATATTGTAATGATCTATAGCTCTTAACTGAGTCGACCTTTAAGCAGGTAGATCACAAGTTGTGATCAAATTTTGTAGCCCTAACATGCACACTTTATTGCTGCAATAGTGAAGATTTTTGTGGGTGTCATCCCGATCCCAGTTTTACCTTATTGGGTTTCTGGGTTACCAAATTTTGTGTCTTGAATTATTTATTTTATGTTATGGATGCTACTAGTTGATAGATCAATTATATTTATGGTATGGTTGTGGATCAGTTTGTTTTAAGTGATAAAAGTTATAAGATCTGATTCAGCCCCCTCTCAGTATCTTTCTTTCCTATCTTGTATTTCCAACAATTGGTATCAGAGCTCAGTTCTCCTATAAAAGGTTTTAATCAACTTGAGAATATAGATCTTGAGATGGAGGTTTACAAATTGGGTAAAGTCATTGAGAATTAAAAGATTGATATTCAGCTAGCATTACATTAGCTTGAGATAGCAAGACAGGAATTGAAGAAGTCCCTGCTAACAAGGAAAGATTTGGCCAAACAAATGAATAATACTCTTTATCAGAAAGAAGACACTACAAATCTATTTTAGAATGGATAATTATACTGAGAGTGATGCAGAAATTTCTGATCTACATGAAAGGAACAATACATTGTGTGAAGAAGTTAGAAACCTGAAAAGAGAGCAAGAAATGCAAACAATAAGACTATGTGAAGTAGTGGAACAAAAGAAGAAATTTGAAGATGACAAAGCTATGGCTGAAGAAGACAAAAGAGTGCTGACTATCAGACTTGATGAAAGGACACATGATGTACAAATTATGAAAAGCAATCAAGTTGACATGGCGAATCGACTACTACTTGTGAATCAAGAAATCAATAGGGAGGACATGGAAATTTTGAATCTGAGATTTGAGAACAGTCAATTGAAAGATGAATTAAGATCTAAGAAAGAACTTAATGAAAGATTGAACAAACCAAATGAAGCTTTGAATTATTTGGAAAATATGATGGAAGCATCAAGAAGATCTAAGGACTCTTCTAGACTAGATCATACCGAACAATAGACATCTTCTGAGAAAGGAGAATCATCTAAGACTGGTGAAAGGAGGAATGCAAAGACAAAGAACAACAAGCTTGTATGTTACCACTGTGGAAAACTAGGACACATAGAAAACATATGCCGAAGCATGAATGGTAATTCCAATCCTAAATCTAAGTT
Organism: Thuja plicata; assembly: GCA_018584345.1. Classification (NCBI taxonomy): domain Eukaryota; kingdom Viridiplantae; phylum Streptophyta; class Pinopsida; order Cupressales; family Cupressaceae; genus Thuja; species Thuja plicata. The sequence continues at coordinate 184,074 of MU223707.1, read as the reverse complement.
CAATGGTTACTACTTTAGATATAATAAGTTTGTACATTAGGCACATGAATGTTGGACAAAGGCAAGAAATGCACCTCCCACACCTAGATTCAATGGGTATTGTTACAACTATCAGAAATCTGGACATAGAGCACAAGATTGCAGATGTAATGCTAAACAACAATGGACATCAAAGACACAAGAAAAAGAACCTAGGAAAGGCAACACTTATAATTGGGATTACAACACATGGCATAGCTATCATTACTATGGTGAGTATGGACATGTTCCAAAAAATTGCATAAAGACACATCTGAGAGGAAAATCTAAGAGTTGGATGAATGGAAGCCTAGTTTGTTATAATTGTTTGAAAATTGGTCATACTAGCAGAGATTGCAAAATTTAAGGGTATCTACTCCTACTGTTGAGCATATTAGAGCACAGATGAACCAAACATAGATAAGAAAAGAGGAATCAAGTAACAGTGAATCTACTACAGCCGAGGTCACCCAATCCAATGGATCAGGTGATCACACCATCACCAACTAAGAAAATGTGGTATGTGAGGAACTGCATTTATATTTCACATCTTTCATCAGTTCCTAACATATAAAAGTGCGAATGTCCATATCTACATATGTAAAGATGCACTAGGACACATTTTGAGACATGTACTAAGAAAAGTCAATATGCACTATATGTGTCGAGTAACAGTCTTATTGTGCACCAAGACCAAGTTCTCTAGTGTATGTCAAGTTGGTATGGTTGAGTGAGTAAGTTTTGTATGATGACCGAGTATGGGTTGTGACCGAGAGATAGGTGAATTTTGTGAGTCAGCTGAGGATAGTTGTATGGCACTCACTCAATGGAAAAAACATTTAATGCTAACCTAATTTTGATTGTTGGAATTTATATAAAGGAAAGAACCATTCATTTTTATTCTCACCATGCGATTGAGAATTTGATGGAGTGATTGAGAATTTGTGAACTTGATTTCAACAAAGATTTTTTCAAAGATTTCTACAGCGTGTCGTCGAAAATCTTGAGTGAATAGTGCAAATTTTGATATCTGCTGAGGTACTCTACTCATCGTCTTTGAAACCCTATTTTTGGAAATCATGGCCACAACTTCTTCCATAGCAGCTAAGAATATGGAGGAGTTGAGAAAAGTTTAATTGGTAAGGAGAGATACCTATGTGCCTCCTAATTTCAGGGGAGTTCCTTAAAGCACCATCTAGGGTGATTTGACTGAAGCCCTATCATCGATTCCACCCAAGGTACTTATGATTCATGATGTTAGGTCATCTTATATGGGAAAACTTAGCAAAATTAGATATCATGAGTTAAGGGAATCCTACAACAAATTATGTGTAGATGGATCCCTAAAAGATGAGTATAAACATCTAGCTGAGAGAGGGTTAACTCATTCCCTAGATTTCTTGATGGATTTCAAAATGGAATGGATCAAGATTGTCCTTAGCCATGTACACGACATGAACATATGGCTAGATAATGGACCAGTTAAGATTACAAAGGAAATCATCCATAGGGTAACTGGCTATCTAACTATTAATGGGAAGAGAACCATGAGATGTCAGAGTAAGGAGAATATATAAGAATACACCGGAGCTATTTGGAATAAAAGAGGAATGACAATCTCAAAAATCAAGGATTCGGAGCTTGATTTTGCAGTTAGGGTTATTGCTCACAAGTTATATTAGTCGAGCTGACTGGAGAGTGTCACATGTATTGTAGTCCACCAGGCTTGGAAGATTGTGAAGAAGGAACATACTTATGACCTTGCTGAGCTTCAGTTGACACAGCTGGCTAAGAACCTTTCTTCAATCTGAAAGGCAAAGAAATCAATATGTAAGTTTGGTTCTCTGCTAGTTTGCATATTTTTCTATGTACATAATACATTTCCTACTTTTGGAGATATTGTATAGAAGATAGACCAAAAAATTACATAGCAGATCAATGTTCTTATTGATAAATTAGGTGGTAACTTTAATAATATAATGGGAACATGCTTTGTCAAATTCAAGAAAAAGATGAGATTGAGAAACAGAATTCCCAGATCACTAGTTGAGAAACACTATGAGGATATTTGTTTCCTAGTGGATACAAATTTTACCTATGTCCAAGAAGTAGTGTTGAGGGTATCATGGCTAAGGCCATTACCTTATGAAGTAAATATTGATGAGACATCTGTAGCTATAATAGTTCTACTAGCAGAGGAGATTGACGGATCAACCAAATGTTTTGGGAATTATGAGGAAGATAAGTCCAAAATCTCTATGGATTTGAAGGGTGGTACTATGGAGAGGAAAAGGAAAAATATTGTAAAATATTTGAAGAAAATGGTTGGACTAGAGAGTAGAGGATGCACCTTTGGGTTTATCAACAAGACATGGAGAGGATATGTCTAATGAAGAAGAGGAGAGTGAACCTGAAGAAGAGATCATTGTGAAAGCTAAAGGAAATCAGCCAGTAGTTGCCAAGGCAACTAAACCAAGCCAAGCCAAGCCAAATCTAAGGCTACCCCTCCTGTTGCTAACTGACCTAGGACTAGGGAATCAATTGTTTCATCTCTTGCTGAGATAACTAATGTATATACAAAGAAGAATGCTGGAGAGAGCAGTTCAGGTAAAATAAAATGAGTTGAAACAAAGGTTGTGCCAAGCCAACTTGAGAAAATACTAAGGAGGAAACTAATCTTGGAGAAAGAAGATGATGAGGAGAAGAAAAATACAGATGAATCCAAAACTATACCTATAGCATCACATAAACCACTCACCAATATTGATGAGTTATGCAAGAACATAAGAAGTACTGCTAGATTAGCAGGATTTAAATTTATCAAGTATGATAAGCAAAGCATGGAAGACAAGCATAAGATTCAGGAAGCACTATTAGATATGATGGGTACATTCAAGATGACACCTATAGAGATAGGAGACCTTGTCCCCACTGAACTTTATGATATTTTATCAAAAAAGTGGCAATACACATTGATGACTGAAAGATAGATAAGGGAAGAGATGTTAGCTAAGATCATTCCTAGATTAACCAAGATGAAAATGGGAAAACTCATTGAACAATATCAAAGGAATTTTATTCCCAAACAAAGAGCCTATGCAATTCTGAAAAAGTATGTTGAAGGTGTAGTTCAATAGAGCACCAAAATTTGGAAGGAGACTTTTGGGCTATTGGCTAAGAAGGAAGATAAGAAAGGTGAAGGCACCTCAGAGTAGAAGGAAATGGGAGAACAGATTGCTACTAATCAAGCAAAGATTGAAATAGAACTAGAAGAGCAAACAGTCAAAGTGCAAACTATAGATCTGACAATGGACAGTCCCATTGTCACTGCAATTGAAGATAACAGTAATGTGGATGCCAAGGATCATAATGAGCCGGAAGATACAGGTATGCAACCACCTATTTGTACAACTGAGGCTGAGATGGAGAAATAAGGAGAAAAAGGAGGTAAAAAATAATATCCCACCTATTTTAGAGGTTGTACAAACATTCTTAGATAATGGAGATAAGATGGAAGAAATTGCAAATAAGCCTATAGAAAAAGAGGCTATACAAGTGTTGGTGGATCTACCACACTATATATCATCTACTCCAACTAGACCTAAAATTGGGAGTTTACCTGATTAGCAGGTAATTTTGACCCAGTTGAAAACTGCAATTGAAATTAATACTAAGAAAGGAAAGGATATTGAATAACCTAAGCCGAGTATCAGCTCACCAGAGCTCAAGAAGAAGAAGCTAAACAAGAAGAATTCACTGAGCTTAAATTTCACATTGGATGAAGCTATTGTGATTCCTAAATGGGATCCATAGAACTTTTCATGTGAGAAGATTCAGACTTTTCAAGTCCTATTAAAGAGGAAGAAGAGATAATAGGAAATGAAGAGGGAGCATAAGAAGAAGCAAGTTCTCCATGATATAAAGGATATTTTTGTTGAAGCTTTTGACATGGAAGATGAAAATCAGCAAGCACAAATTCTGGAACAGCTAGTTCACATTGTGCAGAGAGTTAATGATGAAAACATTGAGGCAAATGAAAAGTTCTTGCAATGGTCTGAGAGAAAATTTTAGAACAAAGTCTTGGAGAAGATATCAGAAGAGATTGCTACCAAACAGGTTGAACTTTCTTCTCTTGTTGACATTCTTGAGGAACTTGCAACTAATGTTTATTCTTTGTACAAAAGGTTATGTGATGTAAAATTATTTACAAAGGATAATCAAGAGCTTATTGAGAAGTTTCAATTAGATTTAAAGTCAACAGAAACCTCATTGAAAATGGATTCTACTTCTAGCTCCACACATTTTGATTGGTTGACTCATACACAAAGGAGGTTAGCCAAGCTTATGGCTGAAGATGGCCGAATAAGGGCCAAATTGATAATGATTCAGACTAACTTGATACCTCATCTGGAGGTTATTCAGAAGGAACTTACAACTGCACGTGAATTATTCAAGAGATATCCTCATCTCTCTATTGCAGATAGTTTGGTAAGTCTAGATTCCAGGCTAGAAATTAAGTTACAGGTTATGAAGTTTGTTAAAGATAGTTGGGATACAACATTTGCATTAATATTACGGCTTCACAAGCCATTTTTGGATAAATATAACTTAACCGGGCTACAGCTAATAAGGAAACAGACTGATAAGGAAATAGACAAAGATGTGCAATAACATGCATAAATGTTTTTTATGGCATGTACACAATGTAAATATTTTATGAAGACTGAGGTATAATCTTAGGGGGAGTATGTTGTGTACTTAGGAAAATTTTGTGGATATAAAGAAATAATAAGTGTTTTTGCCACTAATATCAAAGGAGGAGATTGTTTATCTCTAAGTTTTGTTGATCATTAGTGTTCCACACTTAGTCATTTATCTAGGCAGGTTAGTCGGTCATCACTGCGACTAAGCTATCTAGTATAGGCTGAGTAGTAGTTATTTCTGAGTAGATAGTAGTTTCCAAGTTACATATAAGTCAAGTAAAATTTATTAGTCCATGCCAAGGGCTAGAGTCTTCATGTGCCAAGCAAGACAGTTTTGTCATACATGTCAAGAATGACACAAACTTAAAGGTAAATTGTTTTGGGCTGACTTGTTTGGGTATTTAATGTTTTCAATGGAGTTAGTTATGCATTAAATCATCTGATCCAATACATGGCATGGAGCCAATCGGAAAATTGGAATGCCCAAGAGGCATAAGTATTTAATCTTGTTCATTGATCTAGATCTAAATGACAGATTTGTAAGGTATATAAGATTGCTTCTTACCATACTTTTATAAAGGTCTGTGTGCATACATGAGAGATATGCAAAGGGTTATTTTGAGTTAATAAGCATAGATGTAGGAGAGAAATGGATTAGTGAGAAACAAAGTAAAGTTATATCAGAGTATTAGATCAGAGAAGGTATTGAAAAGAGGAGATCCGTCATCAACATCTGAGTGCATATCAAAGGATCAGATCTTGAGACATTCTAGCAAGTGTATCAAGTGAAATCTCTTAATAGAGTGGTTCTAAAAGACCTTTATAAATATCTTAGCTGAGTGCTTACCTTGTTGTAAGTTTAAATCCTTTTACAAGTTAGATTGTAATGATCTATAGCTCTGAATTGAGTAGACCTTTAATCAGGTAGATCACAAGTTGTGATAAAATTTTGTAGCCCTAACAGGCACACTTTATTGCTACAGTAGTGAGGATTTTTGTGGGTGTCATCCCCACCATAGTTTTACCTTATTGGGTTTCTGGGTTACCAAATTTTGTGTCTTGAGTTATTTATTTTATGTTATGGATGATACTAGTTGATAGATCAATTATATTTATGGTATGGTTGTGGATAAGTTTGTTTTAAGTGATAAAAGTTATAAGATCTGATTCAAACCCCTCTCAATATCTTTCTTTCCAATATTGTATTTCCAATAGGTAACTAGGCCAAATTGCAGGGCCTTATTCAAATGATCCACTAGCTTTGGCGTTCCAATGACTCTATCTCAATTAACTTAGCAACATAAAAATTTATTCAAGCAGTTGGTTTTTCATGCTTAGTACAAGTGCAGGAGCTAATTCTTATCTTGATTAGGGGTTATCACCATGGAAATATAGCTGCTATGGTGGTTTCCCCTACTCCACTTGGATTCCCAGTTTCCATCGTCACATTGGACCATGATGCCACTGCTAGAGGGTGGCGTATCCCACAATTTATAGGAGCTATTTCTCACACCAAGTCTGAGGCCCTCTATTAGTATGAGGACACATTAGACATGGATTGGTGCCACCTCCATGCACAATGGCTGAAAATTTTATGCCAAGACTACAAGAAGATGTAGACAAAACTTTCTCGCTCTGAATTCAAGGAGCCCATCTAGGCGAGAATTATATTTAATGACCACAAACAAGGCACACTTCAACTAGACTAACATTATTTTCAAACATGTAGACATCCAGATGAGGAAGATCGATATAGAGCGGAGGTTCTACATGAATTCCTACATCCTTTGGTCGCTTGCCCGGTAGTGCCAAGGGATCCAAAGTTTAACAACGGTTGGTGTTCTCAGAGAAGGACTCAGTCTGGTTTCTCCATGGGGCCACTTCCCCCAAATTTAGTGGGACTAGAGTTTCCCACAATTCTGTAGAGTCAACGATTCCTTCATCTTTCATGGGATCAAGGCAATCACTGGTGATTAGGGATTCAAATTATCTCGGTAGGCCATGAGCATGGTTGGTGTGTAGGGGCATTACTTCATCCATTTTTTCCCAGCACACTTACATTCAGTTGTTTGGCTTCTCCGGAGAACCCTTCCTATTATCCAAACATTGTGGGGACAGGATAGTTTTTCTAGAGTTTTGCAGATAGATTTTGGAGGCTCATTCCTTGAGTGCCCTCAAGAAGGTCACCACCCCATCATTCCTTTTATTTTATGGGGAATACTCTTTGTCCCTCGCCACAGCCCAAGAAGAAGAAAATGAGCTAAGTAGCTTCAAGTTAGTGAAATATTCTTTCAACGGCAAGGATTATGATCCCCTTGGGTGACAAGGAAGGTTGATGCCAAAGGGGGTAAACTCCCATGTTCAACACATAGAAGATTTTTGGGCAAAATTATAGGTTGATTATGATGTCTGGAGGTGACACTACACTAGGATAACAAAATGGATGATGGAATAGCTCAAGTTCCAGACATTCCCATGGACTTTTTTGGACACTGGGCCCAAAGAGGACCCTAAGTATAAAAGTGCAGGTATAGATAAGATGGACCTCCCTCTGGTGGATTGGGATACGCTGAAAATTTTGGATGTCGAGGCCATCTCAAGAGTAGGAATTAAGCGCAACCACTTATATTTTGAGAATTTCTTCCTGAAGAGTGTTTAGTTGGAAAAAAATTTTGTGGGAGCTTCAGGTTCCCGGGCCCCAGAGAAATCCAAATCCCATAGAAAGAAGAAATTTGGCACCCCGCCTTAGGTCTGAGACCCCATTTTGGCCCCCCTGATGGAGTAGTTGGGTGAAAAGTTGGATTAGTCCCAGAAATTAATAGACATAGCGAACTCTGGAGTGACTTTTGGTCTTGGAGCTACCCTGGTAGGCTGTTGTCCCCCGTTGGGAGGTTCTCCATCCCTAGCTATTTTGTTAAGTGAATCATGTGAATCATAAATTACCAAAATAATGGCAGCTGTAGAACCCAAAGTGCCACTCAAAAGAAATAAATAAAAGGCATCTTAGTCCCTGTGAAGTAAAGATCCAGGCCTGAAGCCTGAAGATGTACCTAAGGTTGATGTGATTTCCTCCTCTTCCTCCTCCAACAAGGAAGTTCATCCAAAGAGTCTCCTAGAGATAGAACAGATCAACATCAATGACTTCTTCCATGTGGGTGATCCCAAAGAACTACAGGGTATGGTTTACTGTACCATAGAAGGGATAGCAGAAAAAGAAGTTGATGTTCCCATACTTGATTCAATAGGGCCAGATGATATGGTGGCCCAAAAAGAAGATGAGCCCCAGCCTAAAGAGGTTGAAGGAGAAAAGGAAATGCCACAAGACTAAGAGAATAAACCAGTCATGGAGCAGGTGTTGGCTAAAAATGGAACCAGACCTTCGGGAGAAACTGTAACCTCTGACGTTGTGCCCCTAGGCTTCATAGACAAGCAAAGTTTGTTTCTACCTCTAGAAACAATTGCTGACAAAGTCACGGCCATATTTCAACAAGTGGATTTGAATGAGCTACCTCAGCCTCCTCCACTACATAGCCCACCTATGGACAAAATTCCAGAGGCTGATGAGGAGGGAGAAAAAGAGCATCCAAGTGGGGACTCCATTGACATAGTGGACAATACATTTGGAGGGGGACCTAAGCTGAACCCTAGAGACACTCCATGTTCAGGGATAGTAGTAGGCAGGCCAGTTTCCCCACTGTAGTGGTTAGTGGAAGCCCATAAAATAAAATCCTCAACTTCCGTCATGGCTCCACTGTCACTTGACAAAATGTTGATCAAAATCCAAGTTTCTAAGAATCCCAAGAAGGCTTGTACCCTTCATAGTACTAGAAGGGGTCAATATTATGGCAATAGTTGCCGCCCCTCCAGTAGGAAAAGAAGATTCTGTGGTAGCTGCTAAAGAATATGTGATCACAGGTCCTTGGATAAAAGAACTCAACAGGGGGAACTAGACCTCCAGGAAAAAGAGGGTTAGGCTATTCAGGTCTAGTATGAGAAGAAATCTCATAAGATACAGAGTTGAAAGCAGCCAATCCCAATCTTTTGGAACTCCTGACAGAATTAGTGTGCCCCCTTGCTTCTGAAACACCTGAACCCTTAGTTCTTGGGACACCACTACTATAGAGTTATGTTAATACCCAAGTGAAAGCTATAAAGAGGAAGGTGTTAGCAGTGGATGAGTGGATTTCTCATCAGGTTGGGGTCATAATAAGTTTCCTATCCCATTATCTCCCATACTTTTCTGGGTAAATGATATAGCAAAGCAGATAGAGGCCACCATTCCCCAGTGTTTCTAACAATTGTTGGCAAGTTGACTCCTTGGGATAATATGAATTATTTTGTGTTGTCATTATGGCAACAAAGTCATATAAAGTTTTGACAGAAAACAATGAAGTGAAAATTGACTAAGTATAGAAGACAGAACATAACAAATATTTACAGTTGATCAAAGCACTAGCGCACGTGCGTACGATCACATCAGGATATGTGCATTCAAAATTAATTTCTATGATATGTTTGTGTGCTTTCCCTAGACACACATGGTTAGATATGTCAGTACGGATAAGTTATAGCAAGATCAGTGATACTAGAAGTTTAGAAAATAGAGTATGAAGCCGACTTTAATTTTTGGATCAGCGTATAATATTTAATTGTGTAAAGGCCAAGCACCTATTATAGTATGTTTGTAATCATTTCTTAATTACTATTGTAAACACAATTAAGCCAATGTGTTTGGAAGCATTATGTATTGTGTTTTTGGGCTAATTATAGTCTTATTTTGGGTCACGTCTATTTAGGCATGAGCATATATAT
>MU223707.1:79484-174491 GCA_018584345.1 Thuja plicata | reverse complement strand
TATATATATATATATATAATGAAAAGGTATATTAGAACTATCGAAGAAATAAGTAGAGAAGAGATATAAAAGAACATGATAAGATTTCATAATGAAATAAAGATCTTTAAGAGTATAAGAGCATCAGAGCATAACCAGAACTAATCAGAGAAGTGTGTCACATACAATTGTTCACTTTTGGATATAGTGTATATCTATTATCAAGGAGGTTGTAGCCTTCATCCTATTGAGAAGTAAGCTTCTTGGACAGTGAGTCCTCACCCCTAATAGGGTTATTTGTAAAAGACTCCTAACAGGGTCAAACCCTTAACTAGGTCATTGTACTAACATTGTAAAGACTGCTCCTAATAGGGCAAAGGAACTTTAATAGGTTCATTATACTAGTGCAATATTTGTGGGTAGTAATTCCCACCGTGGTTTTCCTCTGATCAAGGTTTCTCCATAATCATATCATGTGTTATGTTTTCTTGTGTTAGGCTTCAATTGATATCTATTTGATTTATGTTTAAAGTTGGTGAAATATTGTAAATAGACAAACACTGATTCACCCCCCATCTCAGTGTTTCTAACAATCGGTATCAGAGCTCTGGTCCTCTTAAAGAAAGTTTAACCACTTGAGGAGATCATGGATTCAGCAGAAGCAACTCATCTAAAAAATAATCTTGAAGTAGCCCTTGAAGATCTTGATAGATCTGAAAAAGAAAATGAGGAACTTAAACTAAAATTTGATGGCTCTCAAATGCTTATCAAGAAATTAAGGAAAGATCTAAAAGATTTCTCTACCAATGACTTGAGAATAATGGTCAAGAAGCTGAATGAAGAGAACATGTCTTTGAAAGATAAAATTGAAGATCTGAATGAACAACTTATAGATAACCTAACAACCACTGAAGAAGAGACCAAAGAGAGAAAAGAATTAGATGATGAACTTATGCAGGCAAACTTGAAAATCTTGGAATTAGAAAACATCAAGAAAAAGATAGAATATGAATTATCAGGAGAAAAAGATAAGATTGATAAACTACACAAAAGTTTTGATCTAATTCAATCACAACTATAAGCACAAAAGTTATAAGGTGATACCACTGGCATGGGATATAGTGTAGCTCAAATTGAAATCAATTTAATGCAAGAAAAAAAGAAAGCACAAGAAGCATCTACATAAGCAAAGAAAGAGGAGAATATTGCAGAGACTAAAACTGAACCACCTAAAGATGAACCCAAGCAAGTTAACATAGCTTGTTATGCTTGTAAAAAGCATGGACACTTGGCAAGAGACTGTAAAGAGGTAAGACCTTTCAATGGTTATTGTTACTCCTATAATAAGTTTGGTCACAGGGCTATACATTGCAGAAAAAATCAAAGAAATCAGTCACAACATAACCAAAGAAATGTGACTCAATATAATCAGAGAAATCTCAACATCAAAGAAACTTACAAAACATCACATGTCAGATATGCAAATTCAATGGACACACAGCCAGATAGTGCAACATAATGAATAAAAACATTAGACCTCATATCATTTGTCACTCATGTGGAAAATCTGGACACATCTCAAGGTTTTGCAGGTCAAGAGCACAAAGACAAGAGAATCCTAAAAAGTCGCTATTTGATGAATTAGGAGAAGTCAAGTTCGTACAAGCCAAAACTGATTCAGATAAAATTTGGGTTGAGGTAAAGAAGGGTAATGAAGAGAACAAGGTAGTAGATGCATCCACAGTGGATGCACCTTCTACTTATGTTTAATTGACCCTCTTGGTCTTAGGGGGAGCTATTCTAGCTCTAAACCCCTATGTGGCTAGTATACTCACCTCTGAGTATGTGCCTTTGAATTCATGTCAGTGATAACAAGATAAAGAAATATGAATTCACGCATTGTCTATACTGCATTCTGAATAAAGTTTGAAAGTCTCAGTAAAATCACATACTACATCTAGCATTAAATGTAGAAAAACTTTATATAAATTGGTGGATTGATTGTTTATCCTCATTGTTTACATCTGAGATCATAAAATTTGCAGAGCACAGTAGAACTAAGAATCAAAGCATTCAAAGGTATTGATTTTATTAATTTGTGAACAGATTGCAAGTTGAAACGGAACCCTAGCAGTCACGTCATTTTGAATTATGGTGGAACCCTATTTAGTCAATCAACAAGTGAGTATGGCAACCCCTGTAGTCTTTGACATTACTAAAAGGATGAGATTTGTCTTTAAAAAGCATCCATTGTCTATTCTAGATGATGTAGAAGGGGAATTTTATAAGACTCCACTAGGAGTTGTACATGTGGAAGACGTTCATGCTTACATCTACTGTAAGAAGGAAACCATTGGGGACAACAACATAGCAACTATTACGGTTTCAATGATGAAACCAGAGTATTCATTAAAGGATGAATACGCGCATCTCACTGATAACCCTATCTTTGAGTATTCTAATGCGCACAAATTTTACGAGTCAAAATGGGTGAAAATCCTGTTGAGCAGAATACATGATGATCTCTATTGGATTGGTGAAGTTCCCTTCTGTATTACTGTAGACCTAATTCATTACATGACTCGACTTCCTAAGACAGGACCAATTCTTCCAACTGGTAAAGATGTGAAAAAGCAAGTTGAACAAACATATTTATCCAGAAGTGATAGGCACGGTATGATAGTTGATCCCATTAAGGAAGATGACATAAAATTGGTCACCATGATAATAGGTTACAAATTTTAGCACACAAGTAAACTAAATAGTGTATCCACATCTACTGTCCTAGGAGTAGTAAATATGGTGAAAGATAATACTCAGTATAATCTATGTGAGATATTGCGTGCTCAATTAATTGACAACATTCGAGCTATTAAGCATGAAAAGAGAAAGATATCTAGGTTTGGAGCATTGATCATCTATCTCTACTTCCACATAGTAGGAAAACTTTCCAATATTTACCTAGATAGGAGTAAACCTACTATGCCTTAGATATCACTCAAGGCTACATCAGAGAGCAGCATGAAGGATTCTATGGACATGGATATCAAAAAATTTAGGATTAAAATGTAGAAGAGGTTCAGGATACCTGAGAATATAGTTGAGAAATACAAAGACACCATATGTTTCATGGTGGAAATAGACTATACTTGCATGGAGGTAGTTGAGCCTAGAACAAAACAGATTCACCCTCTTGGATATGAAGTTGAAGAACATGTTTTGGAATGTTATGCTCAAGTTCTCCTATCTGTGCCCAAGGATCCCAATGAACCTAGATGGGGTACTTACAGAGACAAGACAAATCAAGTTGATTCTATCTTGTACAGTGCAGATAACAAGAGGAAGGCATCAATAATTACTTCAAATATCCTAAAATTTCATGGGGTTACATAAGAAGACCTAGACGAAGCTAGGGAAGCTAAGATTGCTAAAGAACTTGAGAAAACTCATGCATAAGTAAAAAAGGAAAAGTCTAATGATTTTCCTAAGAAGAAGAAATCTGGTAAAGGTACATCTGCACCATCAACCACCATTGATCTAGAATCCTCTCCACCTTCTATACCCAATAAGATAACTAGAAGGAAGAAGCAAGTACCAACAAGTCATCCATCCTCAAGAACTACAAGGAGCAAGGTAAAGAACACTCAAGCCCCTCCTGAGGTAGGATTCAGGCCTAGTCTAATAGTCCTAAAGAACATAATTTTCAATGAAGGAAGACTATAATCTATCAAGAATGTCTATGACAAATATCAAGAGATAGACAAATCAGAAATTCATTCAATGATTATATCTCGTATTATCAAGTTCAAAAGGTCAGTATTGGAACTCAAGACAATCATACCAGAAAAAGTATGGAACATACTGGACCTATTAAAGAGGCAAGAAATTGAAGTAGACATGAGGATAAGAGAAGAAAAATTAGAGAGTCTTCTCCCTATTTTCTCACATGATGAGAAATCTATATTGTTGTATTTAGTAAAACCTCATCTCAGAACCAAAACTAGAACACTCCATATCATTAATAAAGAGTATGATCTGGTTGGAGAAGAGACTCAGAAAGCATTTGAGAAGGTATTTATGGATAGACATATGTATCCATCAATGGTTCCTACAGCAAAGATAACTCTAGTTCCTCCCAAATAGGTTACAGAACAAGTAAGTCAAAATGCACCTAAGACAGGTCCACAGGTTTCAATTTCAATAGCTTCTGATACAGACAAAGATTTAGGAGAAACTATTGTGATTGATGATATCAAGATATCCATGACCTCTTCTGACAATGACATTGACAAATTTGAAAAATCATTTGTCAACACTGAAGAGACAATGCAGGTATGCATTGATAAAACATCCTTATAGAAAGATGAAGTTCCCTCTAGAGATTCAAATAAAGAGGAAGACAATCAATCTAATCAGCCACCAGTTCTAGAGATTCCTATGAAAAGTGAAAATATGGATTCTATTCAGAATGTCATATTGACTCCACCCATCAAACCATCATTGTTGTCAAGCTTGACCCCTGAAGAAACAATGTTAGATGCTTGGGAAGAAGAAGATTTGATTAAAATCAGTGTGTTGGCCATGGAGAAAGAAAAAGAGAAACAATTCATGAGAAACCCTCTCTTTCTAGAAATAGTGAACATTCTGAATGACCTAGTGCCAGTCGACAAGAAAATGGCTAAGATTCAGTCTGTTGATGATGTTGACAACATCTTGACAAGTTTCAAATCACATTTCACAAGTTTAGTAGACTCTACTACTAAAATTATAGAAGATGAGTGCACAAAGTGAAGATTAGATGAATTGACAAAGAATTTCTCCCTAGATCTGAACTCACTAAAGATTTCTCAAGCAATCTTGAAAGAACTAGCAGCTAAAGGAAGAAATGTAATAGCAAACTGCATGGACAGAGTGAAATTCACCTCAGAACACATCAAAAAGATTGAGGAAGCTGACATTTTGGTTGACAGTGTTAGAAAATCAATTGAAACATCCTCACAAGATATTAATGTATGCAAAAATATCTATCAAGGTTAGTTGGAAAAGATTGAAAAGGCAAAGTTTGAGATCAACAAAATAAGAATCAGGCAGACTCAACTAAGAAATGCACTGGCACCCTCTCTAGCAGTCTTGTATGAGAAAATCAAACAGATAGAGACAACAATTGCTACATATGATCAAGGTCCCTACATGGATTTGACCATTATGGAAAAGCTTACATGTGCTTTATGTTCCCATCTACAAATGATTGATGCACTAAAGGCAATGTTTTGGCAGCAACAGATCAAGAATCTACAAATAGCTTATCCAGATGTATAGTAATAGTAAGTACTGAAGGACATACAAATTATGACACCTTTTTCATTAATTTCAAAGGGGGAGTAATTCATATAAGGAATCATATGTGTATATATGGGGAGTAGTGTATGTATATGTTAAAAGGTATAATGATATACAGTTTTTTTTTGTGTTAGTTAATTTTGAGTAACTTGCCCACATTCCTTTGTTGTCATTATTGACAAAGGGGGAGATTGTTGGCAAGTTGAATCTCAGGGATAATATGACTTATTTTGTGTTGTCATTATGGCAACAAAGTCATATGAAGTTTTGACAGAAAACTATGAAGTGAAAGTTGACTAAGTATAGAAGACAAAATAGAATAGTGATTTGCAGTCGATCAGAGCACCAGCGCATGTGCGTACGATCACATCAGGATATGCGTATTTAGACTTAAGTTCTATGATATGTTTTTGTGCTTTCCCTAGACATGCATGGTTAGATATGTCAGTACGGATAATTTATAGCAAGAACAATGATACTAGCAGTTTAGAAAATAGAGTATGAAGCCGACTTCAGTTTTTGGATCAGCGTATAATATTTTATTGTGTAAAGGCCACGCGCCTATTATAGTATGTTTGTAATAATTTCTTAATTAATATTGTAAAAATGCTTAAGCCAATGTGTTTGGAAGCGTTGTGTATTGTATTTTTGGGCCGACTATAGTCTTGTTTTGGGTCACGTCTATTCAGGCATGAACATATATATGTAATGAAAAGGTATATTAGAAGTGTCAAAGAAATAAGAAAAGAAGAGATATAAAAGAATAGGATAAGATGTTAGAATTAGATAAATCTCTTTAAGAGTATAAGAGCATCAGTGCATAACTGGAACTGATCAGACAAGTGTGTCACATACAACAGTTCACTTTTGGATATAGTGTATATCTATTATCAAGGAGGTTATAGCCTTCATCCCATTGAGTAGTAAGCTTCTTGGACAGTGAGTCCTCACCCTAATAGGATTATTTGTAAAAGACTACTAAGAGGGTCAGACCCTTAACCAGGTCATTGTACTCGCATTGTAAAGACTGCTCCTAATAGGGCAAAGGAACTTTAACAGACTCATTATACTAGTGCAATATTTTTGGGTACTAATTCCCACTAGGGTTTTCCTCTAATCAAGGTTTTCCCATAATCATATCATGTGTTATGTGTTCTTATGTTAAGATTTAATTGATATATATTTTTATTTATGTTTAAAGTTAATGAAATATAATAAATAGACAAACATTGATTCACCCCCCTCTCAGTGTTTCTAACATGAACTAGACCTTCGGGAGAAACTATAACCTCTGACGTTGTGCCCCTGGGCTTCATAGGCAAGGAAAGTTTGTTGCCACCTCCAGAAAAAATTTCCAAAAATGTCATGGCCATATTTCAACAAGTGGATTTGAATGAGCTACCTCAGCCTCCTCCACTCCATAGCCTACCTATGGACGACATTCCAGAGGTTGATGAGGAGGGAGAAAAAGGGCATCCAAGTGGGGATTCCATTGACACAGTGGACAATACATTTGGAGGGGGACCTGAGCTAAAATCTGGAGACACTCCATGTATAGGGATAGTAGTAGGTGGGCCAGTTGACCCACCGTAATAGTTAGTGGAAGCCCATAAAATAAAATCCTCAACTTCCATCACAGCTCCACTGTCACTTACCAAAATGTTGACCAAAATCCAAGTTGCTAAGAATCCCAAGAAGGCTTGTACCCTTCATAGTACTAGAAGGGCCCCATATGTCAATATTATGGCAACATTTGCTACCCCTCCAGTAGGAAAAGAAGATTCTGTGGTAGCTGCTAAAGAATATGTGATCACAGAGGTCTCTTTGGATAAAAGAACTCAGCAAGGGGAACTAGACCTCCTAAACAAAGAGGGTCAGGCTATTCAGGCCTAGTATGAGAAGAAATATCATAAGATATAGAGTTGAAAGCAACAAATGCCAATCTTTTGGGACTCATGACAGCATTAGTGTGCCCCCTTGCTTCTGAAATACCCGAACCCTTAGTTCTCGGGACACCGCTACCATAGAGCGATGCTAATACCCTAGTGAAAGCTATAAAGAGGAAGGTCTTAGCAGTGGATGAGTGGATTAATCATCAGGTTTGGGTCATAATAAGTTTCCTTCCCCATTCTCTCCCATACTTTTCTAGGTAAATGATATAGCAAAGTAGATAGAGGCCACCATTCCCCAGTGGTAGGGAGAGATCATGATATATATGAAGATTGGAAGGATACCTCACTAGAGATTCTAAATCTTGGGGAAGACAAGTTGATGAATACAAGAATTCTAGGGGATGAATCATGTGGGTTCCTCTAGAATCAATACTCTAGAGTAGCATTCAAAGTTAAAACTAGTAAGCAACTGGTATGAGTATTAGAAGAACAACTTCAGGTGGTCCGAAATCCATTAGACCAATATGTTTCCCTCATCCAAGAGATTACATCGGCTGATCCTCTCAGCCGTGGGACTTATACTCCTATCAATTTTATAATTAGTAAGTTTGATGAAGTGGCCGAGGCTCAATTCCTGCCCAGGGGAGATGTTGGTGGTACCACCATGGTGGAACTCTCGCAAGTGTTACTCAAATCCCATGATGTAGCCAAGGTGGCTGTAGAGTTAAAATATAAGGCTGAAGATGTTGGCCTCCATTTTGAAGGATCTGTTGGTCGCCGAGATTGCTTGAAGGATGTAGAAGAAGATGGTATACTCCAGATTCTAGAGGAATACAAGAAGTTCAAAGGCCAATAACATTTCCTAGACTCTAGGGATCCTTCACCAGAAGCACAATACCTAAGCATTCTTTATTCTTTGAGCGTAAGCTGCTGGACCCCAGACTCTGGGTCCTAAATTTTGTATTCTTTTTAGTGATAAGTGTTGACAGCTCCTCAAGCCGACTAATCACTATCTACAACATGATGTTATTTTCATGATCATCCTTCTAGACATGACCAGTCACTATTGGCCCAAAAGTTAATTGCAGACACCTCCCAGGTCTCGAGACGTCGTTCTAATATTTAATATCTAGCATATAGAGGCCCTTCCTAATCACTGAAGTGAAGAAAAGAATTAATGAGGGCGTATGGCCCAGGCCACTTAGGGAAGATCCATCACATCTGCAAGTACAAGGACACTTTTTCCAAGGGTAGTTTTCTGAGAGCTCTTTCTCTCTTTCCTCTCTTTTCTTCTCAAATGATTGTATTATATAAGGGAAATTATGATAGCGCAAGTAGTACTAGCTATAAATGTTGTAATAAAATGTAAATAGCTAGCATAGGGATAGTCCCTTAGGTAGTTAGAATTTTCTATAAATACGAAGTTTGAATCCATTCCAAGGGTCATAAAATTGATGATTTCATAGTCCACTAGTAATACAAGCTTTTAGTTTTATATAAATCCTATCATTTTTAAGTTTATAGTAGATTAATGCTCCCTTGGAACCACTAGTGTAACTACTAGTGATGTTGGATTTGAAGTTAATGAAAGAATGAGAAACACCATTTAGCCCCATGCTTTGTGATGTTTTTGATCCCAAAAATAGGGCACGATTTCCATGTTGTATGGTTCCTTATTTCCTTTGTTCTAGTTCTTGCAATGATTTAATGAAATATGTTACTTTTCTACTGATATATGTATGATTGAATATTGTATGCATATGTTTCATATTTGTTACTTCTTTTCATCTAGAACTTTGTTGTTTCTAAGGAAATATATGTCATGGATATAGTTAGATATCTATACTAACCTTATTCTATCTTTTGATATTTTCATTGTTGGATATAATGATTTCTTGCAAGAAACCCATTACCATCAAAATCTCAGAGGTTGACGAGTCAAAACCAGCTATCCCCTCAAAATAAACACTCACTTGTCCAACTTAGCTAGGGCACCATTGTGAAATGAAAACCAGGTACTTGGAGACCAGGAGAGCCATCTCTCCCACACGCCTCTTCAGGAAAAATTGGTCGATACTCCAGTATTTGGTGACAACTCATCTCCCATTGGTGAGCCTGTCCCAAAGTCTCCTCAACAGTACCCAAGTACAAAAAATATCTTCAAAGAGGAGAAAAGGAGAAAACCCAGTGGGAAAAACCCCTCTTTGAAAAGAGATGAAGCCTAGTGAAGGACTAAAGAAGCCTCCAAACTAGAGAATGTAAAAAAAAATAGGAACAAAGGAAGAACATGAAGAACATCACTAAAGCATGAAGTTGAAAACACTGTCAAACAATAACTACTAGAGCCTCCACTGTAATAAAACATGATCAGGTAAAGAAGATTGTAATAAAAGTCTGAAGAGTTGATCAATGAAAGATGGAAGGATGCTTCCAAAATAGGAATGAAAAAGTGTCTGGATATGGTAAATGATCCATCTCATTGAAATGCATAGGTACCCAACCACTACATCTGCCTAGTACATACCTGAACAAATACTTAATACATAGATCACTCCATTAAACCAAGGAAGCATTAGAACCAACAGGAGATACCTCCCATAATGTTCAGAATGGAGAGGCATGATAGATACACTGAACCAGACTGCCAAGAATAACTTCATGATGAAGAACTAGGAACATGGAAAGTGCAATAGAAAGTATAAGCACATATAAAGGATGATGTCATGGAGGAAACACTCTCTTGACACACATCATTGGGCTAATGTCATGGAAGGACAAATCACTTGAAAAAGGTAAATCAAATCCCCCATGGCATTTTATAATGTAGTACGAGTACAAAATGACACAAAAATTTCCATGATCCCAAGCATGCATCAAATGACACTTTATCCCAGTGTGTTTGCAAAGAAGAAAAGATATAGAAATAGATGTCTACAATGTTCAAGAATGAAAAAAAAAAATATAGAAACATGAATAATAGAAAAAATGGAGTCATCCCATTCAAGGAAAACAATACCAAGACCTGAAACATCCAAGATAATCAATAGATTGCAAAAAGAAAAAAAAACTTGAATAAAATGTACCTATAACAAATATTGGATGTGAGACCCATGTAATAAGATAGTGCACTAAACCAGCTTTCCAATGACATGAAGAATTCAAAAAAGGAGTGCGGATGAGCACGATATTGCTCCCGGAGTGCAAAACTAAATGCTGACAAGTTGACTGGCGAAAACAACTACAAGATGATTTAAACTTAGGAAATCAAAACCTGGAAAATCAGATTAGGCTCAAAAATAACTTTCCAGTGATATATTGTTTGGCCAATAATGCCTCTATTTGTTCCAAATATGAGAAAAAACCTGAAGAGGGCTCCAAAAAAAGAACTCCAAGGAACCTCTACTAAATCTAGCAGAGCTCCACTAAATCTGGCGATGCCTCCAAATCTGGCAAGACAACTAATTGTTTTGTCAAATTTGGTGGATTTATCAAGAAAAAGTATATACATATGCATATAAATATACATATACATATACATATATATACATACATATATACATAGATATATATACATACATACATATACATATACATATACATATACATATACATATACATATACATACATACATACATACATACATACATACATACATATATATATATATATGCTTTTTCAGCCTCAAAAAATGTGCCTAGAAAAAGGGTCGTACATGTAAAAAAATTTGCCTCAGAATACAACTCTATTCAAAGTGGACGTTCCTTATATGAAAATATGAGTTTTTAGGCCTTTTGAGCGCAACCGTGAGGTTGATTTGTTCCCAAAATGCTCTGAAAAATTACTCCTCCTAGATCTACAAAAATATAAAATAGAAAACCTCTTGAAAACACAGATCTAAAGAACAAGGACAAATCTCTCATGAAGAGAACAAGGGAATGAAGCTCTGTAGATCTGGTACCATATTAGAGTTCATGAAAAACTATCAACCCTACAGCTCCCAAGAATCACCTGCATGCAAACACTTGTCATAGAAAGAGAGAAGAAAAAGCTATGGAGGCTAGAAACAACAGATTTGTTAAAGAGGAAACATCCTCAATTGATTCAATAATAACAATATAGAATACAAGATTCAAGATCAATTAAGATTAATGATCAAATACGAATAGATCCAACCTTATAAAAGGTGATGAAAATCCTAAAAAGGGAAACTCTAGGTTGCATGATAATAAATAAAAATAAAATCAATTGTTATATGCCTAAAGTTTAGCTTAAGTGAAATAGAGATAATAAGTGACATAATAATTAAATCAGAATGATTTAATTAATAAGTGGAAAAACTTATTACTCTAACACTAAGCTCATTTCGCAGGGGAATAGTGCATTCAAGTAGCTAACTACTGGCAATTTCATTTCTAGGACAACTGAGCATAATCTAGTTCATGTTTGCCATTCAATTGTATTAATTCATGCATTTCAGAACTAAAATTGAGCATAATTTGAGTCTAATGGAGAATAATTGATTATTTCTAGATGCATTTTAGGAATTTTGTTGAATCTTCTATCATTTGATTGTCAATTCATGAGGAATTAGTGCTAAAACTAAGAGCAAGTTCTTTAATTCATGTGGATCTTCTATGCAAGAAGACATAATTTGATTTCAATTAGTTTTATATGTTTTTTTAATTTTTTTTATTTGACTAACCATTGGATGTAATGAGCTATTGAGTGGTTGTGTGCAGGTATTTGCAGATAAGCAATTTACACATCACATGAACAACTTAATTTTTTTTCGATGTATAAATTGGAAAATTTTGACTATGACAATCATTGATGGAGAGGGAATTGAGTATCCAATAGGGTCTATTGTTGTCACATGAACATGGCTTAGGGATTACCCTATTAATAAATAATATGTTTTCTTCTTCAAGGACTTTGACACACACATAAAGATTCTTCATTAGTCTAACCTTGTTGTTGAAATGAATATTTAATTGATTAAATATAATGATAAACCACTTAAATAATAAATTATTTAAATCTCATGAAGATGACCACGAGGAAATTGACACTATCATCTTATTTGTATCTAAGTATAGTTGAAATTTTCTATATATAAACGAAAATCAATTGATATGTGTATATGTCCAGCTTATTTTTCTTATTTATAAAGGAAAATCACCTAATTTTTATCTATGTATAGCTCAAATCATGTACATATAAATAAGCATCAGTTGATTTGAATCTATATAAAACATATATTTTGTATATATATTTTTATGTATATATAATCAACTCAAATTGTGTATATATTTTGTATGTACATGTAAATAACTCAAATTTTGTATCTATGTCAGTTGAAAATTTGTATTTGTATACAACTATTTTTCAATATGTACTTGATGTGGTAAAAAAATAGTATTTTATAAAACTACATATGAGTGTTATACAATTCTTTATAGAAATGATATAATTTTAAAATAATAATTTTTTTAAGAGATTAATGATTTTTTTTGCACACTAATATAAATTTACCTCAATGTTTTAAAAGATTTCCCAATCTTATGATGGTTGTGTTCTTTAATCTAGTATCTATAAGAAAGATCATTTATGTTTCATATAAAACATTAACATTTAAACAAATTTCTACATGAGTTTGATAAGTTATTTACTTCCTCACATGTTATCTTGATAGATAATTGAGAAAAATATATGAACCTTCTAGATGTATTAAGCATCCTTCAACAAGGTGTGGATTTTGTAAAGGTAAGCACTGGATGATGCCCAATGTTCAAAGAGATAGTTGCTAGCTCATCATTTTGTATTAAAGATGGTAATGATTGCTTAGAATCATTAAAATATAAATACTGATTACAAGTCACAAAGTGAACTCACTCATGCTAGAAAATTAGGTCTTTCTAGCCACATAACATGAAAGTCATGTAAGCAATTATATTTTTTATGTTAGTTGTCAATCTAGAAGAGAAGAAGAGTTTCAAGACCAACATAATTATTTTTCATATTAATCCTTGGGAATTCAAATCAGACCAACAATGTCCATTTAAATTAGATCGTGCACCTCAACAAAAAAATCTCAGGTGTAGACCACAATTGTTGAAATAGAAGCAACTGATCTTTGACATGTATGAGGGAATGCCCCTTGGCACCCCAGTAAAACTTGGTAAATTGCCAGATGAAAGTGTAGATGATAAAGCCCCAGGTAAGGGCATAAAAGTTGGACATGGGGACCTTGCAGAAATGCCTCTTTCCAAAAAACTTCATAGAGCACCCCTCAATCCAAGAGTCAGTAGACAGATCTGGCAACCCAAGCAAACACAGGTTCCCAATAATCATGCCATTGCTACCAAGGATGTACTGCGAGGCCTACATAAAGTACAAGAAGAGATTAAAATCTCGTTGCCTGAGCACATGCTTCAGAATCACATTAGCATCTTGCGGAAAACAACCCTCTTCGGTAAGCTCTCCTCCAACTCTTTACCTTTTTCAGAGATAAGGGATTCAGCTTTTTTAAATTGGGAAGGAATATCAGATGTTTTAGAATTGGAAGCAAATTTAGGTTTTTTTGTAGCTATATTTAAGTCTGCAGGCCACATGGATATTATCCATAAAAATAAAGGCTAGTTCTTGCATGGCCTGGGTCTGTATACAATGAACTGGTGCCCTAACTTTAAACCAGACCTCTCAGCCTGCAAGTTCTTTCCATTCTGGTGTGCCCTCCCCTTGTTGCCTTTAGAATACAAAGATCTAGAGATTATTGAGGTAATGTCCAACCAAATTGGTATATTCATCAGACATGACCTCATCCCCTTTGAAAATCCTCACAGAGTTTCTACGGTTTGTGTCCTTATTGATCACTTCAAAAAAGTGCCAAGCCACATCAAGATCAACTCAAAATGGGGTAGTTGGGACCAGCAAATCATCTTGCAAAGTGTGGAAACTATCTATCAATTGCAAGACAAACTCGGGCACCTCACATCTCAATGTAACAGGGGTAACCATCATGACATCTAGGTTTTTGAAGACCACTATTCAAAGCCAACAACTTGCAAAGCACGGACTTCAGAACATCTAAATCTCATAGATACACTTTCTCAGGATCTAGATATGCTTCCTGCAAATTTAAATGCTTCAAAAACTTACATACCCTCATACAAAGTGTCTATATACTTCTTCTTTGCTTTAAGATATATTTTCATGTGCTACGACAGAGAGAGGAAGGATAAATCCATCGGTTGGGAAGAACCCAAAAAAAAATTCCAGAACATAGACAATATTGTAATGTACAAAGAATCCCCCATTAAAATGTCGGATATGCAGGAAGCCCTCAATGAAAATGCTACAGTCGCTCTTAAGGCCAGGAAATACATAGATTCCATGATTACTAATCTAGCCTCTAAAATGATTCATGAAGATGCCCTTTCTGATGGTGATTTATTTGAGGAAGATCAAACAACTACATGTGGTATGCCAAGGTACCCCTCCTAGTTCCATAGGGATGCAGATACGGAGAAAAAATTTCTAGTCACAAACAAAGCACAATGCCCAGAAGAGCCAATAGAGTTAGAGAATGTTTTACTTTCTGAAGAGTTCCTAGAAATCATTCAGACTGCCTCAAATATAGCCCAAAGCCCAAAAGTGACAAAAGATATAGTGTGTGCATTTCAGAATGTAGACTCCTAAGAAATCATACAAAACCAATATGAAGATTTCATGCTATTCCACAATATCAATGCATTTGCAGGGAATAGGTTTCAAATATCTTCTCAGAGAAAAGACCTTGATCAATGTACAGTTTTACACCCAATCTTGCATCCTGGTAATTTAGACAAGCCTTCCAGCTTTCCTCAATCTACAAAAATGGACCAAGAATTTATAAGCAGCCTTGAGGAAAGCTCCTTTCAGGATTTTCAAAAAACCCAGAGCATAGAACTTTACATACCACTAGGTGGTTATGACCCAAATATTACATTATCAATTGATCAAACACCATATCAAAAAGAATAGGTTACCCCATTGCCAAGGAAGAGGGGGAGAAAACCGAAGTCATTACAGACCAAGGTTGAAATAGCTGCAGGAATTCAGTCCACCCTAGATGGAAAATTTTCCATTTCGAAAAGAGTGATAAGGAGGTCTAAGGGATCTCCTTGTCAAAAATGAAGATAGCCTCATGGAACATCAAAAGCATAAATGCCTCTGACAGAAGATGTAGAATCAAGCAGGTGCTAGATTCTATGAGGGTTGACATCATTTTATTGCAAGAAATAAAACTTTCAAAGGATAGCCACGACAAAACAATTAGAAAATGGACTAAATAGCAATCTATACATATGCAAGGCAATGGCACCTCGGGTGGCTTGGCAGTATTATGGGACCCCAAATTAGTGCAAGGAAAGCTCTTAGTACAAAATGACCATTTTCAAATGTTGTCAATCAAATTTTTTGACTTAGCCTTCATCTTGATTAATGTATATGGCCCCACGACAACCCTTGATAAGAAGAGAATATGGATGAAATTAACACACAATAGTCAAGCCCAAGTTAACCAACACATTATCATGGGAGGTGATTTTAACGCTATACTCAAAGCCTCTGCAAAAATTGGAGGAATTATCCCTCCGTTGAAAACAATCCAAGATTTTTCACAGTTTGTTGAAGACAATAACTTGTTGGATATAGAACCAAACATTGGATCCTTCACATGGATGAATAGAAGAGATCACTTCTCACACATTGCGGTAAGATTGGACCAGTTCTTATTATCACAAGAATGGAATCTCTCAACTTTTGCTTTCCAATCTGAAATTTTGGCCATGCCTGGTTCGGACCATTTTCCAATATCTCTCCACTTCCAAGCTCCTACAACTAATTAGAGAACCAAGCATTAGTCGACCTTTAAATTTGAGAAAATGTGGCTCCATCACCCACAATTCTCACCCCTTATTCATCAATGGTGGATCAGTGCACCTTGGTGTGAAGGGTCCAAAATGCACCAGTTTGCAACCAAATTGAAGTATTTCAAGAAACATATCAAAAAATGGAATGAGATGACTTTCAAAAACATTTTCAAAGAAAAAGAAAAGGTCCAGCAATAGTTGGCTGATATTCTTGAGATGACAATCAAACAAGATATGGACAAGGACAATTTTGAGAAGCAGAAACAACTCCAGCAAGAATGGGAAGAATTATGCAAAAGAGAACAGATCTACTGGCGTAAAAAATCTTGAGAATTATGGCTAAAAGAGCGTGACAAAAATACTCAATACTTCCATGCTTCTACACAACAGAAAAGAGTTGTAAATCACATATTCTCCATTAATAAAGTAGGCAATGGAATAGCAGTATCGGATGCTGAAGGTATTCAGCAGGAAGGGGTCGAATTCTTTGTAAACTTACTCACATCACCCTATCCACAAGAACCTGCAGATTAGCAACTCCAAGAAATTCTGCAAGGTATTCCTCCAATAATTATAGTAGATGATAATGCAGATCTTATGGCTCCTTTCACTATGACATAAATGAAAAAATTTGTATTTTATTTTCCCTCAGACAAGTCTCCAGGGCCTGATGGATTCACAGCCCTTTTCTACCAAGTATTATGGGACTTGATCGGATGGGAAGTTCTCAGAGTGATTGAAGAAGCAAGGAAAAGTAGAGGTATGCTAAAATATTTTAACAATACAAATATTGCAATAATCCCCAAGATCAAAGTTCCCAAATCTTTTTCAGACTTCAGACCAATTTTGCTCTACAACACAATATATAAAATCATCACAAAGGCGATATACTTGAGATTACAACAGTTGATCCCAAAACTAGTTTCTCCTGAACAAGGGGGATTTGTCCTAGGAAGAGACACTACAAAGGGTGCAATGGCTGTACATGAGGTTTTGCACTCAATTAATATAAGCAAGTCATCAAATTTTTTCATTAAACTAGATATGATGAAAGCATATGACAAAGTCAATTGGACTTTCCTTATTAATATACTAAAAAAATATGGCTTTGTGGATAGCTCGTGTAAATGGATTAAAGCTTGTATATCAGAGGAAAGGTTCTCAGTGCTAATCAATGGGGTCCTGACTGGTTACTTTCCATCCATGAAAGGAATTAGACAAGGTGACTCTTTATCCCCGGTCCTTTTCATTTTAATGGCTGAAGCTCTCAGCAGATACATTAATGTTCAACAAGTTCTTGGCCTTTGGATAGGTTCAAAAATAGGGGATTTAGAAATATTAGTCACTCATTCTCTATTTGTGGATGACACTCTGCTATTTGGAGCCTCAAATATTAGAGAGGAAAAAAAAATCAATTAGACCATGGATCTGTATTCTCGGGCTTCTAGACAAGTCATAAATGCCCAAAAATCCAAAATATATTTTTTCAACACCAATCAAATTATCTCAAATAGAATTGAAAATCTTCTAGGCTTTACAATTGACTTCTTACCATCCGTATACCTTTGCATTCCTTTCTTCATGGGTGCAAACAAGTGTACACATTGGTCTCCAATCATTGACATAATTAAGTCCAGAATAGTGGCTTGGAAAATGAAATGGCTATCACTACCAGGGAAAATACTTCTAATCAAAATAGTGCTGGCTGCTATCCCTAATTACTACCTTTCGATACTGAAAGCTCCCCCTTCAGTGATCCAGACAATCCAAAAGCTAATCTGCCACTTTCTTTGGACATGAAATATTAATGGAGAAAATAAAATTCCACTTGTCTCCTTGCAAGAAATGGCACAGGTGAAAGCCCTGGGAGGGGTAGGCATACATGATCTTTCAAACCGAAACAAAACCTTTGGGGGAAAACTTGTTTGGAAAATGTACCAAAAACCAGAAAATAAGTGGTGCCAAATTATGTAGCAGAAATATCTAGACAATGTTTGTGCCTCCAGAAGTTTCACTATCAGGGACCCTCCTAAAGGATCTGCCATCTAGGATTTCATGATGGCCTTGAGAGACATTGTTACTAAATATATTACATGGGAGGTAAATAATTGGAAAAGAGTTAAATTTTGGAGAGATTCCTGGAATGGTTCACCTTCCTTACTTCAAACAGAACAACAGGATGACTTGGCACTAAATTCTGAAGCACATTGGGGAATGTATCTAGTTGACTATATATTTGCAGTATGCCTATTTTCCAACAAAGTTATTTGGAAAGACCCGGCTGAGCTGCCCATCTCTCCATAGGATAGAGATAGAATGAATCAAATTTTCCAAGGTAAGGTGGTTATCCTCTCAAACAAAGAGGACAAACTTTTGTGGGCTCCAGCAAAGGATGGGTAATTCAGCATCAAAGATGGTTACAGAATTATTCAGCAACAGCAAACTAACAAAGTTCCACATTGAGCATTTTCATTTTGCTGGAACCAGGTAACACTCCCTAAAGCCGGTTGTTTTTCTTGGATAGCTTTAAGAAAGAGAGCACTCACTAGTGATCAGTTAAACAAACTCCACATCTCTCAACCATTCAAATGTTTGCTTTTTGATCTTGAACTGGAAGATGTGGACCATCTCTTATTAAAATGTAATTTTGCACAACAGTGTTGGACATATGTTCTTGGAAAATTGAATTACTCTTATCCCCTTCCCAATACATTATGGGACCTCTTCTAAGCATGGCCAGTGCTCTATGAAAACTCGCTCTTTTCTAGTCTTTGGAAGTATATTCCAGCCATAGTTGTTTGGTCTCTATGGTGGGAAAGAAATAAGAGAATATTCCAATAGAATTCTTCCTCACTAGAATCTTTCCAGACTGGCATAGATAAATCCATATCTAAAGTAGTAAATGCAAACCATAGTAGGATCAAATGCAATCCAGTTCTAACAAGTTGGGACAGCTCAGTCATCCGGGTATGGAAAGGAATTCATGTACCAATGGGATGGGATCACCATGAGTAGGCCAACCAAACATCATGTCGTGAATCCACTCATTGGATTCCCCCTCAGCCAAAAACTGTCAAAATCAACTTTAACAGCGCATCAAGAGGCAATCTGGGCCAGTCAGGGATTGGTGTGTGCATTAGAGATCACAAAGGTGACGTGCTGGCCATCATGGAATCCCCACTACCTATAGGTACTAAAAATACTACAGAAGCACAAGCTTTAATCCATGGATTGATACTAGAAAAAAAAGGAGCATTTAAAAAAATTCATATTGAAGGCGACTCTATGGTTATCATTAATGCGTGCACTAAACGGGAGATTCATAATTGGAAACTAAGATACATTCTCAAACAAACCTGGACACTCCTAGATTCTTTCCCAACCACTTTCATCTCCCATACCCTGGGAGAAGGGAACAAGGCTATAGACTACCTCTCTAACTTGGGATGTGAGGGGTTTGAATTCGATGACACATGTCCTCGGGATTTCATCAGCAACAAAATTGAATTGCACAAGCTCATTTTAAATGGCATTGTAGTGCCAATTCACGGAGCATAACTAAAAGGACATTGAAGTTAGCAAAAATGCTCAGCAATGATAGATTCACATCGCAACAACATATGAGATTTAGGAAAGTTAGTCCAGACTATAGGTTGAGTTTGTGTGACATCAAGTACGAATATGGGCAATCAAAAAATCACATGGCCTTTTTAAATGTTAACTCTTTTGTTGGCTTCACATGTGCATGTTGGACACGTGGAACACCACCAATGGATCTAGACAGTACCTTCAATCCCCGAGATCTTAAAGACCATTAAATTGAAGCTCATCCAAATTACCTATAGATTCACTGAAAGATCTTGTACTATGCAAATGCTAACATGAAATGTAGCTCACCTAGTCACCATTAATTCTTAATGTTGGTAACTTCAATTATTTATGCAAAACAAAGCACAATAATCTCACTGGAAAAATAGAGCAGCTCCCGACTTCTAGCAACACTCGACTTCAACCGCTAGGATGGAAACCCCCAATGGCGAACTCCTGAGATGTGCCTCCTGTGGGATTTTACATGAAGAACTACTACCATAGAATTATAGAGTCTTTCTTCTCCTAGATGAATCAGAGACACACCTCCCTGCTCGAATTGATGATTACTAGCTAGAAGAAATGTTCATATTCCACACACTAGAGATCTACAAAGCCATCTGTTGGGTAATTGGAGAAAACATACTGGCGCCAAGAGCAAAATAGGTTACCTTCCCATCTCAAATTATTTCAATTTTCTTATCAAATGCAATGGACCTACTCCAGTCTATAAACCTCTTGCTTCTGATTGCAAATAAGGTTATTCTTTAGAAATACATTAGAGGTAATCGGCTAATATTAGCAATCCATAAATCCAACTTATGGTCTAGACCTGCCCTCGTTGGTGGATTGTTTTCCCATTTTCAACTACTCTCTAACCATGAATGTATGACTACATATGATAGCATTAAGAAAGCCCTAGAAAAATAGAGCTTGCAGCTTGTGAAGAACAGTTTGCCAACTGTAATTAGGGCCATGGGCAAAGAGACCAAAGAAAATACTAAACGTATTGTCTATGCCATGCTTGACATCCTCGGGTCTCCAAATGTTTCATTACGGAACCTTAATCTGACAATGGCCCAAGTTTCCAACCTGGAATATATTGCGTCCCCAAATCATGTCCCAGACCTTAATTTGCCCTATGTTTTGGGCACACACCCAAATGCGGGTTTTGTCTTTCAGGATACCCTTCATGATCAGCATGAGGAGGAGCTTGACTACTGGGTTACCAAAATTCCTAATTTGGATCACGCATGGCCGACTACTGTGGTTTGCTAGCAAGAAGATCTAGCTACCATGGAGGATTAATGTCGTACAGACGGGTTGTAAAAGAGATATTTTAAATCATTTTTGACATATATTCGGCCAATATCTTTTTGTAAATCCATTTTTGGATCCTGGGCATATTTTTGTCAATTTATGAGTTGCAAATACTTCGAATGTGGAGTGATCACATAGGACGGGTTCCATAAAGGGCCTGAGTTGATAAAAAAGAATATCTTTTGGGTTTTTTATGGGACGGGCACCATGAATTGAGGTATCCATATTGGTGCTAATGTTCCCCTACGACGACCGGTTCTAACACCGACGATGACTAGAACTGACACTGACGATGACTAGAACTGACACCAACCAAAAAACCTAACTAACAGGGCTATCCATCACCGAAAGACCGACCGACACAACCAACATGGGGTATCAACTAGCAGGGCTAACTGACTACTAGTACCGATGAGCAACACCGGCCTGTA
The DNA here is from genome assembly GCA_018584345.1 of Thuja plicata. NCBI lineage: Eukaryota > Viridiplantae > Streptophyta > Pinopsida > Cupressales > Cupressaceae > Thuja > Thuja plicata. Next base: position 153,028 of record MU223707.1, on the reverse strand, counting down.
GGTCTTATTATGGTATTATGCAACTTTTGAAGCCACATTCTGAAAACAAGGATCAATGCATTTGGGTGGTGAATTTGTTCTTGAATGTAATTATTATATTTGAGCAAGGATTCTGGGTTTTCTTGTTGGTTCTTTCCCGGATGAGCTCTTGAACCATTTTTTATTAATAAATATATTTAGTGGCTAGCCCACTTTTGTTTAAAAAAAAAAGTATTTGCATATTGGGAAAGCTTCTAAAGGGTATTTTCATATTTGTGGAATGAAAAAATTATAGTTGTATCTTTAAAGGGAAGGTAAGATGAATTTTTTTGAAAAAACTCTTTAACCTTCACAAGGAAAAGTCATTTGATCACTAATTGATTTAAAAAATAGCGGCACTAAGAAATGGAGTTCTAATGTTGACATATGTAGCACTAATGCAAAGGCACACTTTCTTGATACCGTTCAAAGGCGTTGATGAACTAATTCAAGTGCATTCTCACTCTATGATAGTAATAATAGTATACTCCTTAAGGACTAGGACAATCTCAATGCTAATAAAAAACTCCACTAGAGTTAAACCACACACACTATTATTTCATATATCTAGTTTAGCTCCAGTATATGAAGAACAAAAAATATTCTCTTAGGACTCTTGGGAGAAAATGTCAACATAGTATAGCTTGGAACATTCGAGACAAGAGTGGTGCATTCCTAGAATATATATTTCCATCCAAACATTTTAGTACTAACAAGTTCAAAGTTCAAGATTCAATATTCAAAAGGTAAAGTTCACAACAAGAGCAAAAAAATGGGAAGTTTTACTGACTGTTTGACAAGGATTGCATTCAAATGGTGGTAGTGCATAATGTGATAAAGGGATTTATAATGAATTCATGTCACATTGTATAAATTATGGAAGAAACAAATGAATGTATTGAACAGGTAAACTTGGAGTGAGCATCTTGATGCAATTGCAGCCTACAAAAATGAATTTTCTAAATTTTCAAACAAACAAACAGTCATGTTGAGGGGGGAATAACTTTTAAGTAAACCATTGGATTTATCTCAATTTTATATATAATTTAGAAAAACTAATTTTATAAATCCACATTGGAGAGATTTTAAAATTTGTTCTGGTTTGCAAGATACAAATTGTTAGAAAAGGAAAAACCCTATTCTCCCAAGAACACCTGCATGCAAACCTATCACATGGAAGAAGCAAAGACAGAAGATAGAAGAAGCTATGGAGGCCAAAAAGCCAGAGACATCATATCCATGTTCAAAGAATGAATTTCTATTATGAACAAAATGATTACAATACAATCTCCTTAACAAATACAAAGAGGTGAATCCTTATAAAAGGAAACATGAAACCCTAAAAGGGAAAACCTAAGGTAAGCTTAAGCAACTAGAGTGAATAGGTGAGTTAGTAATTAGATCAAAATCATTTAATTAATAACTCAAAGGTCTATTACTCTAACACCCCCTTAAGATAAGCTTAGGGAGAAGAAAAACCTAGGAAACTACTACAGAAAGCAAGAAAGATGGGTCCCAACAACAAGGCCTGATGAGGCACCCAAGTACAAGAAATCTCTGTGAAATGGAGAAATAAAGAAAACCCAATGGGAAAAACTTTACCCCAAAAAGAGATGAACTAGATGAAGGAAACAAAGCCTCCAATCTAGGAAAAAAGTTCCAGAGAAAGGAACAAGAAAGAGCAAGAAGCATCTCTGAAGCATGAGGCTGCAAACACTATCAGAAGTAACTGCTAGAACCCCCACTGAAGTGCATGACCAGGTAGAGAATAAATTTTTTGAAGAGATGATCAATCGAACCAATGAAGAAATAGAAACAAGTAGTGAACCCCCCCATAATGTTAAACAGGGAGAGGTGACAAGAACATTGAAATACAATGCCAGAAACATCTGTAGAAAGGAGAATCAGGAACACCAATAGTGCAATAGAAGCACAAGCACAGGATAAAGGGAAGTGTCATCGACACACAACATGGGCTAATGTCATAGAAGGTACGCTCACTTGACAAAGGTCAATGAGTACAAAATGACAAAACATCATAACCCCCCATGAAACTTTATAACTGAGTGCGAGTACAAAAACAAACAAGGTGTATAAGATCCTAGATATGCAAAAGCAGGCACTTTATCTCAATGTATTTATAGAAAAGAAAATGCTACAGAAGAAAAGCATACAAGCTCAGAAGTCAGAAAGAAGAGTGAGCCAGAAGAGCAGAAGAAGAGATCCCAGGACCTGTAAAACCCAAGTAATCCGCCAGAGTGTGAAAGATACCAAAATCAGAGGAGAGAGAACCTAGAGAAGAATCTAGAAAAGATACCCCTACAACTGAATAACTCATTGAACTAGCTTTCTGATGATATCTGGTTTGCCAAAAACAGAGTCTGGATGAGCAAGATAGGGCTCCCGAAAGACAAAAAATATACATTAGGCTTTGACAGTAAAAAAACACTATCAAAATAGTAGAGCCAAAAAACCTAACCACTATGGTTGGAAAGAGCTTAGAAAGAGCTTTCTAACGATATAACGAAGTCTAAAAAAATCCTCCGTATGCTCCAGATAGAGCAAAAATAGTGAGAAGGGCCCAAAAATGCTCCAAAAGCCAGGTTTTAAGCCCCTAGGACTAAAAAAAATAAGCCCCCTGGGCGCATGGTGAGTGCAGGGGGCTGGGTCGGAGTCCCTGGTCACCCATGTGACCACCACTAAAGGGAAATAGGGGCCCATGGGGCTGAAGCGGCCGGTGGGCGGCGGCAGGGCGGTGCAACGAAGGTCGGGCCGAGTGGCGGTGGCAGTCGGGTGGTGCAGCGGTGGCGGCCAGGTGTCGGTGGTGGCGCGGTGGCCGAAGGGGTGGCACACGGGCCAGGGTGATGCGCAGGTGGCACGGTGATGGCGTCAAGGTGGTGGCACGCTCTGACAGTGCCAAAAAACAACAACAAACATTTTTTTTTATTTTTCTGCCTCATTTTTTGAGCCGTACGGCCTAGGAGGTCAATTTTTTTCTCTGGGGTCACTGTGACCAAAACCAGTGAATTTTATAGGTATTTTGACTCTCCTAGGCCTTATGAACGTAACGGCGGAGTCTATTTTTACTCAAATGACTCTAGAAAATGGCACCTCCTTCAAAGTGACAGAAAAAACCCAAATAAGTTGTGGCTGTCATCTTCGAAACACTGCTTTACAAATGCCAGACCAGGCAATAGCAGAGTGGCTCTAATACCATGTTAGAAAAGATAAAACCCTATTCTCCCAAGAACACCTACATGCAAACCTGTCACATGGAAGAAGTAAAGACAAAAGATAGAAGAAGATATAGAGGCCAAAAAGCCAGAGACATCATATCCATGTTCAAAGAATGAATTTCTATTATGAACAAAATGATTACAATACAATCTCCTTAACAAATATAAAGAGGTGAATCCTTATAAAAGGAAACATGAAACCCTAAAAGGGAAAACCTAAGGTAAGCTTAAGCAACTAGAGTGAATAGGTGAGTTAGTAATTAGATCAAAATGATTTAATTAATAGCTCAAAGGTCTATTACTCTAACACAAATAATAGAATAAATATCTATAAAACTAGACGTATTTCTAGATTTTATAATAACAGGAAATTTAGTCTCGGTATGGGTGCTATAACTCTAAACTCAACCGTTGAATTTTTCTCAATTTTGGATATGTTTTTAATTTCCAAGTTACGAAGCTTTCAACTAGTGTGATTGAGAAAATATTTTCAGGCCTGAAATTTATAAAGGACTGTGTACGACTCTATATAGAAATCTAGCAAGTATCTAATTTACAGAAGAATTTCTTCCAAGAACCAAAGACAAAGGAAGTTAATAAATATCATTAAAAGGCAGTGGATTGGGCCAAGATGAAATGTTGTGAAGCTAATATCAATAAGGTAAAATGTAGTAACATCCAATAAAGATGGTCACATAGTTGTAGTGGTAATAAAATACACTGTATCAAGGCTCAACACTGAAGTCAGAACATATAAAATTAGAAGGTTAAAATTATATACCACCAGTCCAAAAGGGATATGTGAAATTTTATTTTTAAACATATCTACTTGTGTCAATGTAATGAGAAGGACTAAGATAAAGGATGTAAAGAAATATATTTCAGAGAAAAGGGAGGTGGTTGAAAGAATCGGTTATTAAAACTGATAAAAGTCATCCAAAAGAGAGGAAGTTAAATATGCAACTGAAAACCAGAGGGCATGTTCTTCTTCTCGAACAGTCAGTTGGCTACAGGAAGGGAGATCATTTTATGAGTATTGAATGTAACAGAGATGGGGAGGAGAAATTTATTTATTTTATTTTCTGACTTGTTTATGGTGCAAGAATAAAATGTTTAGTTGGTCATTTTGTCTACAAGTTTAAAATGCACAAAAATATATTTTTAAATCTCTTGGTTTGTGATGTGTTTTTCTGAATGAAGTTAATCTATTGGTTAATTCATTTATATTTTCACATATTTTTTGGTATTGTTATGTCAAGCATATGTGTGCATTATAAATCAGTTGGTTTTGTGTATTCATGCTGCAAAATTAAATAGTAAATCTTCCTTCATTTTTTTTTATTAAGAGGGATTAAACACTAATCTATAGGTTTTTTTTTATTCCTCTCTTTGTCCTTTAATCTGAAACCACATTCATACCATGTTGATGGATGAGTGTTAGTATGCCTTTGTATCTTCCGGTTAAAGACACAACCAACAATTTATTCATTGCATATCTTTTAAGGAGTTGTACCTCTCAATTTAGAGGAGAGTTATCAATTTAATGATAACTTATCCAACTGTTAGTGCTCTTTGTTCTTCTTTCCAGGCATTTGGAGTTAGTTTGTTTATCAATTTTTGAAGGAAAAATATATTGACTAACACATTTTTGACAACTCTATTGGGGACCTCAAAAGAAAAGATTAGTGTTTGACATTCAGTTCCTCAATTATTAAATTATCTCTTTATGTAGGAGATTGGTGACTCTATGCAATGACCATGTCGAATACAAAGGTCACATGGATGAGACCTAACTTGAGCATTTTGGAGATCACCCAGGTGAAGGATAAAGAGCTACAAGAGTTCTTTGAGCATTACAAAGAAAGCAAATCTCATGCCATAAAGACCAGCCTAGTCATCAAAGATTATCATGTATCTTCCATGTTGTGGAGAAGTTTATGTCACATATTTGACAAGCTAAAAGATCTGGAATATTGTAAAGGAAAAGTGCAGCAACCTGAAAAATAACTGGAGGTAGATGATGAAGAAGTTGGGACAACAATTTCATCTCATTATATTTCTTGCAATTAATCAGTCTTGAGTGAACAAGAAATGCAGAAAGAAGCATCTTAGCTTCATGAAACACAAGCATTGATGGTCAAGAGTGACCAAGAAGCTAAAAATTTGGTATGTTTTAATGGAAAAGGTTTTTTTGATTGCATTTCTCTTCCATAATTTCAAATCTTCAAGTATGAAACTTCAGAAAATCATCTTGATGTAACAAGTCTAGAGGATGAAAATTTTCAAATTTCTATACTTCCAGATTATAGAATTTTTAATTTGATGACAGGAACCAAAATTTCTTCTTGTCTTGAGGAATGTAGCAATCCTATTTTGGAATCTTTTCCTTTGCAAGATGGAATTATTTATGTCCTTCTAATGGAACTTGTGTTTTAAGTGATCATAAATCACACTCTGGGAAGAAATCCTTTAATTCTGAAAATCCATTTAAAAAGGCAAATTCTGAAATAAATAGAGAGCTTGTTGAGAATTCAAGTGAGATACTACATCCCCAAGAAATTTCAGACATCTTGGAGAATAATTTTTCTTGTGAGAAATATATAACAAAGAGAATAATTTCATCTACTCAACAAGAAATGGTTCATCCCCATGAGGATCAAGCAGTAATGAGAAAGAATGGTGTAAGTGGAGAATTTTTTTTTGATCTCATTCTTTTTCCCGAGTTTAAAAGTGCTGAAAGTTATTCTTTCTCTAGAAAATTTAAAAAAAGGAAAAATTTTAGTCTCATCCACCACAAGAAAATGATCTCTTTTATTTTACTCAGGATAAGAGTGGATATGATTCTCCAAGTCAAGATATTAAAGAATCTAACTTATTGCATGAAACATATTGTGTTAAATGTAAAATCAGTTTATACCTCTCTAAAAGTTCTTTAGATTGTATTAATCCTAATGGAAAAGAAAAGTCTGAAATGTATGCAACTCTTGGTGAGATTATTGAAATATCGCAGTCCCAAAGATCACTGGCTTGCTCAGGTGGTGATTCTTTGTATGAGGTAGAGATCATCATGAGATTATTGGCATCCTTCAAACAAGAAGATCCTGAAAAGAATTTATGCATGGATCTTCCAAATGTGTTGATATTAGATAATGAATTTGCAGATTTAGTTGTAGCAAAGCAAGATGAGTTTATGCTAGTTAATGTTGATCCTATGCTGGATGAAGTTTATCCATATTTTGAGGGTGTTTTAAATGCTGAAATTTTTTTTAAAGATGGGGGTCTCCCAAATGTTGATCATGGGAATTATGTTCCCTCTTTTGTGCGAATGTCTGAGCATTATTTTTTTAAGCTAGAGGTTGGAAATGGTTTAGGAAGTTTCATTCAAAGAGCTCCAGAAAAATCAGAAATTGATGATGAGATGTGTCTATTTGAGCATGATGGTTGGTTCATGTGGCCCCTACACAAAATTAGTATGGTTTGTAGCCAGGAAGATTTTTCCAAACAAAGGTTGTATGAGTCTATCTCATTCGGCTAAAAATAATTTTTCAGAAAAGGGATCATATTTCTCTCAGCCTGTAAATGGCTTTGTGTAAGTACTCCTTGTCTCTGAGTCTTCTAGTGAGGTCTTCTCACTTGTATATATTTTTAAATAGCTTGTTTCTTTCTAAGGTTTTTTGTGTGTAGCTTAGTCTTCTTAAATTTCATTTTTGGCTTGCTAGTTGCCCTGCTCCCCTCCACCCTCTATGCTAGCAACTCTTGGTTTTTGTGATTTGATTCTATTTCCCAATGGATAAGGAACTGGTCTTTACCAGAGATTGCTGCATTCTTCATGTCCCTCACAACCCATATCCGCAGTCAAAGCTAGTTGTTGGCTTTTCCTTTGGCATCCAAGTTTCAAAATTAAAACTCAGCATCACTGAGAAATTTCTCAAATTTTTCCCACCCTTTATAATGGTTTTTGTAAATAATTTTTTTGTGAAGTTATGCTTTGTAAGGGGTAGTGTGGCATGAATTTATTTAACTTAAACCAAATTATGAAGTTCAAATTCCAAAGTTCAAGTTTACCAATTCGGAAGTGCAGATCCAAGTTCATGGTTCAAGATGCAATATGCATTGTCGAAATTGAACTTTGAACTTGTTGTTCAAAGTTCAAGATTAAATATTCAAAAGGAAATTTGTAGGTTTTCTGATTCCTATGAAAAACAAGAAATAATTATGGGTTATTCTCTACATGGATCATTTGGCCTACAGATAAAATTTCATGGGGAACAGAGCTATCAACAAAAAGTAATGCAGTTTTTTGCGCCATAGTTTAAAAGTGTAAAATGAATTGTCAATCTTGGACCTTGAATCTCAAGTTCAAAGTTCAAGATTCAATATTCAAAAGGCAAATTTCACAGCAAGATCAGAAAAAATAGGAAGTTTTACTAATTGTTTGACAAGGATTACATTCAAATGGTGGCAGTGCATAATGTGATAAAGGGATTTATAATCAACTCATGTCACACTATATAAATGATTGAAGAAAAAAATGAATGTATTGAACAGGTAAATTTGGAGTGAGCAGCTTGATGTAGTTGTAGCCTGCAAAAACAAATTTTTTGAATTTTTTGACAAAAAATTAGTCATGTTGCGGGGAGAATAACTTTTAACTAAATCGTTGGATCTGTCCCAATTTCATATATAATTTAGAAAACCTAATTTTCTAAATCCTCATTGGAGAGATTTTACAAATTTGTTCTGGTTTGAAAGATACAAATAATATAATAAAGTTCTATAAAACTGGACGTATTTCCAGATTTTCAGATGACAAAAAATTTAATAGATAATTTACAAATCTTTCAACCAGAGCAATTGAGAAAATATTTCTTGGTCCTAAAATTATAAAGGACTATGTACGGGTCTATATAGAAATCTAGCAAGTATCTAATTTGCAGAAAAATTTCTTCCAAGAACCAAAGACAAAGGAAGTTAATAAATATCATCAAAAGGTAGTGGATTGGGCCAAAATGAAATGTTGTGAAGCCAAAATCAATAAGGTAAAATGAAGTAACATCCAATAAGGATGGTAGCATAGATATAGAGATTATAAAATACATTGTATCAAGGATCAACACCAAAGTCAGAATAGATAAAATTAGAAGGTTAAAATTATATGCCACCTATCCAAAAGCGATATGTGAAATTTTATTTTTAAACATATCTACTTGTGTCCATGTAATGAGAAGGAATAAAATAAAGGATTTAAAGGAAGATCTTTTAAAAAGGGGGAGGTGGTTGAAAGAAACAGTATTAAAACTGATAAAAGTCATCTGAAAGAGAGGAAGTTAAATATGCAACTGAAAATGAGAAGGCAGGTTATTCTTCTCTAGCAGTTAGTTGACTACAGGAACAAAGATCATTTTATGAGTATTGAATGTAACAGAGAACATGAGGATAAATTTATTTGTTTCATTTACAAACTTGTTTATGGTGTCGTAATAAAATGATCAATTGGTCATTTTGTCTACATATTTAAAATGCAGAGAAATATATTTTTAAATTTGTTGGTTTGGATATATGTTTTTTGTGAATGAAGTTAATCTGTTGGTTACTTCATTTATGTTTTCACATATTATGATGTGTTGTTATGTCAATAATATGTGTGCATTATAAATCAGTTGGTTTTGTGTATTCATGGCTGCAAAGAAAAATAGTAAATCTTTCATTTTTCTGTATTGAGAAGGATTAAACAGTAATCTATAGGTTTTTGTTTTTTCATCTCTTTTTCCTTTAATTTGAAACTGTGTTAATAACATATTGATGGATGAGTGTTAGTATGCCTTCGTGTCTTCCAGTTAAAGATACAACCAACAATTTATTCATTGCATATCTTTTAAGAAGGATTTGTACCTCTCAATTCAAAGGAGAGTTACCAATTTAATGATAACTTATCCAACTATTAGTGCTCTTTGTTCTTCTTTTCAGCATTTGGAGTTAGTTTGTTTATCAATTTTTGAAACACACATCTGTTAACTAACATATGGTATGGCCTAAAATGTTTAGGCTAATTGGTGAGAAAAATAGAATATGCCTAGCATGCACCATCTCACCTAAATGTACTAGTGTTGATGGTTTGCACCCATGAAAAATAGAATAAAATTTATGCAATGTTACAGATTTTCATTTAAAAATGTTGACACTTTTTGGCAAGATATGAAAACTTGTAGCCACAATTAGCTATATTAGAGTCTTAAAAATATGAGAGGGGTTACTAGAGGGATCTCATGTGACCCTATGGGGTTAGAAAAAAATTATTTAGGTTCCATGAGTTAAATATCTTAAGGTTGATCATACTACTATGGAATAGAAATTTGTTAATATATAACACCACCTTGAGATTATTATGTACTTTCTCAACTATGGATATAGAGGAGATGGCTCTTGAACCTCAAAATGAAATAGAACACACAACAACCAATCAACCCAAGGAAGATGAGAAGGATAAGGACACATACAAGGATACGGTAACTGAGAACCCATCAACGCAGGACACCGAGTTGATTCACCCAATCGAGTCTATTGCACAACAACAAGAGCCCACTAAAGAAAAACCAAAGGAACAAAGTGAAAGGAAGGAAGCCGAGAAACAACCAGATGAGTAGAAAGAGGACACACTGCAAGAGAATAAACTAGAGGAGAAACAAGAGAGGAAGGAAGAAAAAACAATAGGAGAAGAGAGAAGAAACTATTCCAACTGAGACAACATCTGATGCACTAAATGCATCACATTCCCCAAAGCTATCTCCCACTAAAAGTGTTCTAGCAAAGAAGAAGAAATCAAAGAAGGGGAAGCAAGTAGATATGAACCAACCGATCATCTTTCCCAATGTAGACCTATCTACAAAGCCCTAATTAAATGATCGAATATGAAGAATTGGTGAAACTTAAGGGACTACAAAATACATTATTTCAAAAGAAAAAGAAGACTGATGTATTAGAAAGTGTTAAGGATGTACTATGGGAGATTTTTCTGGATGCCACTATTGATGAAAAAGAGATTCTTATTAGACAAGTAGAAGGACTATTGCAACAAGTCCAAAATCCAAATCAAGTCACTACTGACTACATGATGAAGGTTCATGTGCAGGAGATGGGAGTGAAAATGATTGAAATCATAGTAAATAGCATTGTAGTAGATAATGTATCACTTTCTGAGGCCTCTACTGGTATTGAGACTAATTTGTGTCATATTCTTTCAGTATTTTGAAAAAAAACTCTATTTCCTGCTTCACCAAGGATATAAAGTACAAAGATGAGTCTGTTGAGACCGAGATGACTAAGTAACTGAAAAGTGTTATTAATGAGCCTGCTTCTCTAAAATTTTATTACTCAAGGTTGAAACATTTGATGAGAATCCAGAAAGAACTTAGATGAGAAGAGACTAAGAGAAGGATGAAACTTCTTGAGCTGCAAGCACTTTTGATTCCCCACTTTGAATCAATGCAATGTCAATTAAAGACAGCCAAGGATTTGGTCAATACCCTAGATGGTAGTTCACTGGACACCATCATCTAATTGGCATATGATGTTGTTTCTCATATTGTTGTACTTCACATACTTCAAGCATCATGGGAGTCATATCGAGCTGATGTATAGAAGAAGCAACCAAAATTTTTTGATCGGGTATGAGTATATCCTATCGAGCACTAAGTAATTTTATTTCTAGCATATTTGTAAAAAAATGGGGATAGACACTATAAGTACACAAGGGGGATGGATATGGATATAAGTACATAAGGGAGATGTAAGTATACAAATTTTGAGGATTATTATCCCAGGGGAGGTTTTTGAGTTTTTGGAAGTTTTAGCAAAATTTTGAATAGTTTGAAGTTTTTGTCAAAATGCCCAACTAATGTCAAGGGGGAGATTTTTACTCCTACCCAAGTTATTCTATTTTCATTATTTTTTCAAAGTCATGTTAGTCAAAGGAGCTAGTCGGTAAAAGCTAGAATACACTAAAGCCAATAGTCGGTAAATAAAAGCATCATAAACATTGAGCATTGAACAAAAAAAAGCACTAACTTGAGAAAAGAATAGTAAGTCATCTGGCAGTGACAATTAATGAGAGTAGTGATAGTTACCAATCAGCATTAATCACCGAGTCACCGAGAAAACTCGGTAACCAAGAAGACGTTATGTCACCAAACAAGATTAGGACATATTAACGAGTAATATAAGATCATATTATCGAGTAATATCGGAGATGACAAAAAAATTCAAGTTGGATACATTATTTCTGGACGTCGAGCAAAAAACATTTTTACTGTATTCAAGGTAAAAGTTAGATAGAACTTTGAGATTATAAAAACATGAATGTACATGATCACAAGGAAAATCAGCCAACAAAATTCAAGTAAAATAAATGTGTTGGGAATGAAACCAACCTTACACTGCTTCACCTCTACCATTGAAGGAGAAATACCTAGAATAGGTTAACCGCCTTAACATCACATAAATAGAACAGAACATGAAGACAACCGATGATGGTGAAAATTTCAGAGACAAAAGAAATTACAGAGACAGAGCTAAAGGAGATATAGTGCAGAAGTTTTAAGGTGAAAAACTAATAAGTTACCAAGTGCAAAATACGGTAATGCACTTGCTGAGCATAAAGAGCCTAAACAACATTATGTTTGATGCATACTCAAAAACATTTTTTTAATAGATTTTATAATTATTAAAAGATTATAAATCCCATTCAGTGGGTAAGCCCTAACGGGTCTTAATTTGTAAATCTATTAATAGGGTACATCTCTTGGATTAGAGATTATAAAAATTCTTTAACAAGGTAGACTGCATAAGTCTTTTTGTACTCCTGACAGGGTAAGTTATCAGAAGTAGCTAACATTGTAACTCTAATCGAGAAACCTTTATATTGCAGTAGTTAAGAATTGTGGGTGTCATCCCCACCACAAATTTTTCCTCTAACAAAGGATTTCTTTGTGACCAAAAATTATTGAGTTATTTGTTATGGTATTTTTATTTACATTACATGTTTTATAATGTCTTTATCCATGATATTCAAATCGGCAAATGGTAAAGAATCATAGTTAAAACTTTTGAATTACTGATTCACCCCTCCCCTCTCAGCACTTAGCTTTCACTAGATATTCCAAAAATTATCTTTATTATGTTTGGATATTTATTTAATTTTTTTTGTTTATTTATTTCTTTCTAATTTGTCATTCTATTCTTTCTAGGCAAGTATAGTCAACCTTGGTTTGCGTCCTATCTCCCTCCTATCTCCTTCCCTCCTTTCTTTTGAGTTCTAGGTCTACAATCTACCTTTTTTCTTCTTTGTATACTCTCTTGCATCGTAATGATCGATCACATAGTGTGATCTAAAATGTTGATAGTAAAATTTCAAACATAATCGAATTGAGAGAGCTAGCTATAATGATTAATTTCATTATAATATTATTTAGTTTAATATTCAAAACTAATTTTACAGTTCATTCATACTAATTCTATAAAAGAAATTATATGGCACAAATGAATAGAAATTATTTATGATAGTTTAATATATATAATATAATCTTATTACTAAGAAAAAAGGAAGTCTAATTCCTCAACAAATTAAGTATATGCAATCCATTCTTTCAAAGATAATATATAATTGGGTAAGTGCAAGAAGTTGAGTGCCAATTCCGTGGAAGTCTTGTGGGCTTGAAAACTACCGCTAGAAACGGGCACCCGTTTTGAAAAAAATGGGCACCCGTCTTAGGCTCGGACACCCAATCAAAAATTCAAAAAATGGGTACCCATTTTTTTCAAAACGGGTGCCCGTTTTTCAAAACGGGTACCCGTTTTTTTGAAAAACGGGTGCCCGTTTTTTAAATTTTTTTTTTTTTGTAAAATTATTTTTTTATGTCGATTTATTACATTTAAGAAACGGGTACACATTTTTAAACGTGTGCCTATTTTTTAAAATTTGAATTTACCAAACCACCATTTGCTTTGGATTTCGGTTTGGGACAGGTTTGGTGGGACCAAGCCTATGCTTGGACCTCCAAAATAATGGCTAAGGCATTTGAACACCAGATTTCTGTCTTGCCGTAATTTTTTGAGGGTCTTCCTAATCAAAATTTTTGATGATATTAAAACCCATTAGAGATCTTAATGTCTAGATTTCAAAAATATAAATTTTATAGTGATATGATAAATTTTACTATTTTTACAATATTTATTAATCAAAAGTGGTACCTAAACTTAAAATAGTAAGGTTCACTAAAACTTTAATAACTTTTTTGATTTTAGGTTTTTGAAAAAATGAATTATATGTGACCAATCTACATAGAATTCTATTCAAAATTTAAAAAAAAAATTCTCAAAAAAGTGAAATTTTCATCAAATTATGGTGGTCGTACACGAGAGGTTTTGAAAATTTACTTTATAGTCAATTAAAAATTAATAAAAAAAAAATATTCAATTAAAAAAAAAGCAAAAATATTCTGACCAATCTTTGATGTGTTAGGTACATTCTCCTAAAAGGATTTAGAAAAATTCATTTATTTACTTCAAAATAAGGTGGTCGTACACATGCGGGGTATGGTCCTAAAACAGACATTTTGAAAAAGAGGTTTTTAAACATGCCTACTAAAAATATTTTCTACTATGTGGGTATTTAAATAAATTACATATTTCCAAAATAGACTCTGAGCACTACATTTTCTATTAGTGGATTTTTTTGATATTCAATCTCTAAGTGCCTCAAATTTTGACATCAATTGATAGACAACTTGAAAATCAGGGAAAACACTTCCACTTATTGCCCAAAAAGTGGACTCAACTTCTTGCTGGCACCCAATTAATAAAATAATATCTTAATTATTAATAGCTTTTATTTTGTTATCTATTAAAATTTTTTATTTAACATTTTTTAATCAACACTCACACCAATACACTCAACCTCTTGTTTCTTGATGCCCCACTATAGTTACACCTCTCTATAATTTTTTTTAACTAAGTAGGATATAAATGTATACATATAAAAAATAATAATTTAATTTTATGTTACCTACAAAGAGCCATAAAATTAGGAATCAACTACTTATTTTATGGGGATTTAATTTTACATAATTAAAATAAAAGAGAGCCTAAATTGTTTAAACAATTAAATATTAGAATTTTAATTTTAATTTTTTTAATAAATTAAAAGAATATCATTATTTTTTGATAAAAAATTTCTAATCTCTACCTAATTATTTAACATCATAGACCTATTTTAAGTTATGACATCAATGGATGAGATACAAGTCAGCAACATAAGGTATAGCATAACATATGATTTACGTAAGGTACAACATAACATATGATTAAGGTAGATAAATCTTTTGAGGGAAAAAAATCCCCTAATAAGAGAAGGGAGTATGCATTATCTTTGAAACAAAATTACAGTATGAATGTAGAAATGGAAGATTGCTAGCATTTTTATTTGAGTTCAATGAATGGAAACAATAATAATTTTTGGAATAAGGATGTGAGACTTAGAGAAATAAATATTTAGATGTATTTATCTAAAGTTGACTATAGACGGATTATTAATAATTTAATGACTACAAATATGGAGTGAATAGTGAGAAGAAATAATTTCATTAATTAGATAGTAAAATAGTATTTAATTAATTGAATAAATAAAAATTTATTCAATTAGCTATAAAGAAAATATGTGATTAATTAGTTGAAATTAGTTGAAATGACAATGTATCAATTCTAAATGTTCATAAATATGAACATGATAGATGCTGAAATTCTGAAAGATACTTATCCTGAAAATGATTTCTGAAATATGGGCTTACATTTGGACTCCGGTATTTAATATTAATATGGTATTTAATATTTAACTGGTCTAAATTCTGGCATATTTAATATTCAGCCACTCTCATATTTAATATTTAATAGTCATTCTGGTATTTAATATTTAACTACTCTAGTCTAAATTTCGTCATATTTAATATTCCGGTATTTAATTTTTTTGAAAATTTATCTATACAAATTTATAAAATAAAAAAGTCCAAAATACATATGTCATCACGGGCAAGACATATTCAATTTGGTTTTATAAAAATTAGAATTAGAATTTGAAATTTCAATTCTACTTATTTGGTTGGAAGATGCATATGCCCATTTTGGAGCAAAATTAAAATTTTGAAATTCCAAATCCAATTTTTTTGGATGGACACAAACATAAAAGAAACAAAAATCGAAATTAGATAATGCCAATTCCATACATATTCTAACTATCAAAGAGGCCCAAGCATTATGACAGAAAGTTAGGAATGTTATTCAAAGTACTTTTAAACAGATTTGTGAGTCTTCCCTTTAACTGCCTTTGAGCTTTGTTTTAAACACACTTAAATATATCTCCTTTCAATATATTTATTTTTCTTTTATAGGACTAGCCTGTGCCGGTGGCGCATAAAGAACTACAACAATAATTAAAAAATTAACTTTTTAAGATAAAAGACCTTTATATGTTTGAATTTCGGAGTGTACAATACTATGTTGACCCGAAATCCAGGTGAAAGGATCATTATTATAGTTTTCAATTTTTGGTTGGGGGGCTGAAAATTCCACTGAAAACAACTTATTTAGGTTAAGGAAATAAAATAGTGATAACTTTAGATACAGAAAAAAGGTAATCAATTCTGATTGTAATCGGAGATCCACTTTTTTTACATGCCTTTTACTTATCGCTGAACAATATCTGATGATGTATACAGAGAAGAGACTGTTAGCACTTCGCAGTTATGAATCCAATAAGGCCTTCCCAGTAAATGGACCCATTCAAGCTTTCTGCCACTAGAAATTCACAGCAGTAAGAATTCATGGAAATAAGTGTAACCTCCATCTAAGGAATGCTTGAATTCAGCCATAAGTTTGTTTCAAAAGGCTTCAAATTCTGTATCTATTCTATCATAAATATGACACTGCTAATCCTTCAAATCAGAAGATTGTACAGCCGAATATATCAAAGAAATATATACATTTCATGGCTCCAATTCATGTACCTATTCTATCATAAAAATGGCTATGGTTTTTTATGGCAAATCTTCCAATTAGAAGTTTGTATTGTTTGATAGTTTTTAAAATAACTGCCGGTAGGTTGATTATAATGAACCCACCATGCAATAATTGATATTTTTGATGATTCAAAAACTTCAAAACTATTGAAGAATATTGATCTACACTAGTAGATAGTGCAACTTCCAAAGAAACACCATGAAAGTTCTCATGAACCATTTGGGCATGAACATCCAGTGCTGCCATCGGGAGAAGTGTAGTTTGTGCACCCACTTGGGCATGATGGGGTCACACCACCTCTCGGCATGGACTGAAACAATACAAGAGGCCTTCCTGCCATAGAGGATTCCAATACAAGAACAAATAAAAGCATTGCTACTATTACCAATCTCCCCATCTCTCAACTCGTAGATTCAGTATATGATGCAATCCCTGATAAAAACCTCGTTGATGGGGTTTCTATAAAGAATTCTCAGTGCTAGAGAAAGCAAAATCCGCTTAGAATTGGATGAATAAGTCCTTTTTGATAGATGAGCTTATATAAGAATTTTGAAATGCAGAGTTTCGTCGAAATAATTTGCTGTGAAATTGAGATAAGGTTGGAAATTCAAGAATAGAAAGTTTTTCAAATTGTTTGCGAAACACGAAAACATTGAGCGCGGGTCACGGCTTTTCGCCATCTGGCCGAATTAATTGTTGCCGTAGTTGGGAGGAAAAATACCGTTGGTTGCTTATGGTTTGGTTTAGTAAACGCGTTGCTTTTCATTAAGTCAATACATTGGGGAGTTTCTCAGTACTAGCTTATTGATCAGCGGAATAAAACCAAACCACAACTTGGAGTTTTGAATGGCAAAGCTAGATTGTAGGAAGATAAAATTCAGGCTATTGTCATGACCACGTTTTCACTCTCTGCCATCATCTATTTTAATCATAGTTATATGATATCAATTAACAATTATAAAGGTTTTTTGGGGGAAATTTCTTGGATTGACATGCCGTCAAGAGTACGAATACTGATTGAGGATTGTATGGGCTATCTACGTTTAATTATACATTTATTCAATATTTAATGTGTTTTGGATTTTTTTTCAAAGATATATAGTTGGAACATAAATATTAATTAAACAATAGGATATTCAACTGTCTACTATTAACTATTCTTTATTTATGTATAATAATTACTAGTAGTTATCTATTTAAGATATTTATATTTTTTAGTTATAATACTTTGAGTTATTTATTCTTTATTTATGTATAATAATTACTAGTAGTTATCTATTTAAGATATTTATATTTTTTAGTTATAATACTTTGAGTTATTTATTCTTTTAATTGATCCACATGCAAATATCTATTTTAGATTCAAATATCTACACATATACTAAAAAGCACATGTACTTTGAAAACTAAAGAAATCACAGCGAATAGAACTTTCAATATTATACTCAAGCTCCCAAAATATTAGTATTTAGTTAGTGGTTAAGTTGTGAATTATTACAGTGTAGAGAATTAAGGGTATACATAGGTATCTAAGCCTCAACACTAATTTGATAATTTATGTGATTATGCATAATTTTAGCTATGGTATAAAATTGCTCACAATGAATTTTAAATTGCATGTATTATAAGATACAATATATCTCTAAATATAATCGAGGTACAAAATCATCTCTAATTATATGCATGCATGAATCATATTAGCTAGCTCTCTATCTATAGCTACTTAAGTGTGCTATTTATGGCACTAGGAGTACAAGGTATATTACAACACTATCATCCTCCTAAAATAATTATGTGTCTTGTCATCATAACAACAAAACGTCATATTACAAATAAAAAATCTGGTTTACAAAAAAAAACTAAAATAGTACACAATCTTAGAATGAACCAAAAACCAAGTATTTACATGTGATCTTGATACACCTACCAAAATTTTACTCAATCACTCTATTTGAAATGGTAAGCACATCCTATGTTGAACTATCTTAGTAGAACTTTTTCAATTATCTCCAAAAAAATATATTTAAATTGATCACATGATTATATTGATGGTGCTATCATACTAAATAAATTTCATTAAATATATTTGATCTGATTGAAAATTTATAATGATTTCAATTTGGATTGAATATATTTTTTATTAGAGTAAAACATGTTTTGAAGGGATCCTAAAACCCTTTACATAAATAAATTATCATCAATTGAGGATAACCAAATGAACTTCAACACCAAACCAACAAAAAAACATCAAGAAACCAAAACAAATTCCAAGATCCATGACATGACAGGATAATAGAATAGGTTTTAAGGCTTCCAACATTACTGAATATTTTTTAGTACTTTTGCAGCCTCCACACTTTTATGAATAACATTCTCATCGATGTCCATTACATCATGAATTATGTGGGTATGCTTCACCTTACCTTTGACATGACTAGCACTTCTAGCCGAGGGACCTTACGTTGGAACCAAGCATATAATTGTTGATAATCAACAACACTTTTATCCTAATTAGTCATAGTCACAATCGAAGACACCTTTGTCAAAGTATTGACTTTAAGGGCTTTAACTTTTTCAATTAACCTTTTAAAACCATAAGAGATACTTATCATTATTGTCCTTCTTACCACTATCAAAACTATGAACTTTTCATGAACCTTTCCTATGATCTCCTCCAACAGTCTAATTTTATCTTCCTAGTCTATTTTAGTTGTCTTAACAATTGTGGCCACATCTTGAATAACGGAGAGAATTTTCCTCAATTTCTGTATGTCAACTCCTTGGTTCACACTATGATGTTGATCATTCACTTTGATGTTGAGATAATTAACACATTATTTTAGTAAATTTACTTTTGATACCAACCAATTAAAAAATTTAAATTGACCATCAGTCACATTTTTAGCAACCATCATAAAATTTCTTATTTCTATAGAAGATGACCCTTTCTCAATATCCCATGAGGTCCCTTTCTATAATTCCACATGAATTTCAAAGTGGAAGTTCCAGTCCATCTTCCTAGGTTCCACCATAGAGTTCAAAACACCACCTTGAAGTCATTCTTCCTATTCTTTTCTCATTGTCTCCTCAAGACTAAGGTTATCATTAGCCTCCGTATTATTGTGATTAACACCATCACATTTGTCCCTAACTTGGCTTGAGATAAATTTTCTTTCATTCCTTGCTTGACCTTTCTTTTTCCCTTTTTTTTTACTTAGAAGATTTCTTCTTTGGAAAGTATAGTCTTGCACCATTTTGGTTAGACATGGGGTGTAAGAGTCAGAGACATATTCGATAGAGGAAACATAATCTGGATCATCACCATCATTTTAATACCCATATGGTCATGAGGGTTTAGAAATAGGGGTTTTATTTTAGGGGTGCTTATGATTACCAACATAAAAATAGGCATGTTCATCAAAGGAGGCATCCTTTAGGTTAGTGGACATATTTGACTGCACATGAACATTTTGTGCAAATTCAATGTTACGTATAGATCAGAACAATTTTAAAGGGATATACATTGATTTTACATACTCCATAATGAAAATAATATGGCCTCATAATCACTTTGGCCACCTCCACCAAAATTAGTTTAATTGTTTCATTATCATTACCCCAAGTTTTCATTCACTTTGCCATTTTTCATTTGTCTTCCTTGAAGAAAATGCCGACCACTTCATCAGAGGCTTTGTGATCTTTATAGAAATTGTAGCCCTCAATCAACATGCCTGTGACATTAGAGATTAGGTATTTAGTAATGGACATTTCTAGCTTGCAAGAACATAGAGTGTCATTCCACACATCCACAAATATTTTTATTACCAATGGGTCGTAGCCATGTAGTTTATCAAGATATGGTGTAATTCCACTTGTCAAAATCTTCCCCCATATAATTGGATTTTCTTTCCATTTCTCAGAAGAACTAGGTTGTGCTCTATTCATATACCCTCCCATTGAATAGATGCAAAAACATAAAGGAAGCCAAAAACTAGTGAACGATAGGGGAAGGGTAGTAGAGAAAGTACCTAGAAAATGTGGGATGAAAATCCTGGCAATTAAGGTGGGTCAATAAATCTTGTACTTAGATATCATTCCATTACATTTCATAATGAAGCAGGTGAAATGCATCTTCATAGTATAGAGAACTGCCCCTTCAATAAATTTGACTTTCATTTAAGATAATATTTCTAGCTCCCATGCGGACATGGTCATTTATTTCCCAATAACAAGTATCATCTTGGTTAACTCCATAGTTAGAAAAGAAATTGGAACCCATATTTCCCTCACAATATACATGGAAAATAATATAATCTTCAAAGGTCTTTATCATAGCAAGGATATCAATAGTAAGATAATTAATTGTCCAACTAGGTTTCTGAATACTCTATAGACAATTAACAATATTTAAAGAATCAATCTCCAACTAATTATTTTTTAATATCCATACAAGAAGACCATTTATACTAATATAGGTAGCATTTAGGATTGAATATTTTATATGAAGAGACACAATCAATAATATTTATTTGACTGAAATGACCCCACTAGAACTAAATGCCATTATTTTTAGTGGTCAAATCACAAGCCTTGATTATTTACACATGTGCAGGTTATGATGTGGTGATTAAGGTAGTTAAATAAATAAATTTCATAAACAATATATTTATAGGAAAATGAGAGGATAGCCTAGTCTTATCATAAATTTGCCTAAATTGTAAGTACAAAGGAATAGGCGCATAAGTAAGGAAACTTTTGGAACCATTCCATATAGACAAACTATTTAGAATAAGGAAACGATGAGAAAATAACATAAATTTAAAATAATCAATACTAGAAGAAGTTAAATCAGCCATATGCTGATATAATAGATTAATATTATATAAGTTTATAATATCCAACATTTTCTTTCTAAACATGTAAATTATTAAAGATTGATCTTTTAATTTTTATTTAAGTTTATTTTATTTTTGTTCAATCTATTGAATGTTTGACTTTTATTTAAATTTTAATAGCTACTAGGTTATGCAATGTTTGATTAGAGACTCTAATTTACAATACACTATGTGGTGCCAAAGTTGGCTTATTTCTTGAAAAGGATTTAAAAATATATTTTTACATGTGTTTGAAGTCCTACAAATATAATATAAAGGAAATATATAAAAGACAAAGATAAGCTAAGAACAATTAACACCATTAACATAATGGAGATTTTTTAGAATTATTGCTAGGATTTTCATGCAATATAAGTAACATAGACAAGAGGGATACATGCTAAGGATGTAAATCATGATGGGGATTAATTAGGTGGTTAATAAACTGAAGCATAAGAATTTTTATCTTTGGTATGCATATTTTAAGCTTTATTGAATGATATTATAATGAGAAAGAAGCATAGTGGATATGTTTTTATATTTTTCTCTTTGGGGTTTCATATTGTGATCACCATATATTTCATGTACCACATTTACTTTGTCACTAGGCATAAAATTGTGACTCTTTTCTTTAGCCAATGGGTTTGGTTTGTGGACTATAAGATGAATTAGTCTAGTTGGGCCCCCTACCACTCACCCTTTCACTCATGAGTTATGGTGGAATTCACCTCTTAATACAAGTTCATCTTATGGAAATAATGCATCAATCACACTTTTAGTGAAAAGTTTCAAACTAGGAGTTAGCCTAGTTTTCTACTATTAACAATATCAAGGAAAATATGATGAACATTATTCAAATTAGTCACAAGTCCCCTCCCTCCTCTTTGGATTAGGAGATAGATAGAAATTGGCATCTTTCTATTTTTCTGAAGGGTTATACCTCCCCCCTTCTAGAATTCAAAACTACTATTAAAAGGTCCCCCTCAACCTGGGATGGGCTAAGCTTAACTTTGATGACTCTTCCATTGGAAACATGGGCTGGTTGGGTGGACTTGGTCTCATTAGAGATAGAAATATAAAACTTGCATACGCCTATGTAATTAACTTGGAGTCCCAAACTACACACATGGCAAAAGTAGTGACTTCTCTTCACAGTATTGAGTTGGTAGCTTACCGTGGTTACAATAATTTCATCATTGAGGGGGATGCCCTCAATGTCATCATGAAGCTGATAGGAACTGCTAAGTTTGGATGGGAGATTAAATATTTAATTCTCAAAAGAGAAGGATCGGAAAAAAAAACCACATCGACAATATTTGGTTCCAATATGCATTCTATGGAGACAATAGGCCTGTTGATAGGTTGGTGTACATGCATTTATTTATTGAGTCTGTGCAAACTTGGCTCGAAGCTTAAGAATTTACTCATAAGAAACATGTGACAAAGGATACACTATCCCCACTACAAATTAATCATGATTTCTCATGTGTTGAAAGTTAATTATTAGTTGATGGTAAGAATTTTTATTGAGGTCATCTATGTGATTTTTTTCACCTTTATTTTTAGCAATTTCCTATTCTTTACTACTTTTTATGTCAATGTAAATTCTTCCAATAAATCTATGCAAGGAGGCCTTATTTGGACAGAGCATGATAATTGTGAATAGCTCAAGAAAAATAGTACTTTGTGGCCTATTCTTCAAGCGAGCCATGTGGACAGGTACATTAAGGAAATAAGGGGTTTCATTTTGGAATTAAGAAGTTTTTTTTAAGTCTTGGGACCAAGGAAAAGTTACTATAAGGAACTTCTCCTTTGTGGTTTCGATTGAGTCTAATGCATGCATTGTTAGGTTACAAACAAAAGGGGTCACTCTTCCTAGAAACTCTAATGCTCATTACAAACAAAACTTCAAGAAACTTCTTAGACTAGGAAAAAAATTATCTCTCCTTGAAAATAGCTTCAACCATGAAGATATTCTTGGTGAATGCAAGGATGTGACTCTGGTGCTAATCAAATTTATCACTCTTAAATGTAGCTTCAAAATCTTATAGTCCTACCTTTTTGTAATATTCAATCATTTTTGGAATAATATCAAGCTTCATTTCCCATTTTCAATTTTATATTCTCTAGCTAAATCTATTGTTAAATCCAAATCCTACTGGACCCCCCTTTAGATCAAGGCATCATCCTTCATTTGTATAAATTTCATCTACGCCTTTCACAGAGGTTGGTCTGAAATATTTCCCTTTTTTGTTGAGCTTAGCAACCAATAGGATAGAAAAAGGGCTTTATGTTGTATTATAGTTACTCCTCCTACCATGACTAGGGTTAACCCTCAAAGGAAGGCCAAGTTGAAGGCCCTATGAAAAGAGAAGGAGTTAGAAGAACCCGTCATTGTCTCTAAGGATTCTTGCTCCTCTTGCTCAACTGAATTGGCATGGACCCCTAAGAATACCCCCTTTGAAGAATACTAGTCAAGCTCCTAATCAAAACTCCCCTGTTTCTGCCCCTCATTCCCCAAAAGGTTATCCTAAGATCCCACAAAACATTTCCCCTCCCTACTCCCA
Source organism: Thuja plicata (assembly GCA_018584345.1). Lineage (NCBI taxonomy): Eukaryota > Viridiplantae > Streptophyta > Pinopsida > Cupressales > Cupressaceae > Thuja > Thuja plicata. The sequence goes on along the minus strand of MU223707.1, from coordinate 129,268 downwards.
AAACCTCACTCCTAAAGGTAACCTACCTAAAAACCCATGTATTGTGGATAAATTTGATAAATTTCACATCCTCTACAACTGCTAGAATGCCATCATCAAATCGATAATTTCTTAGTTCCACTCAACCATGAAGGATATTACCAGGTTAGAGGCAAATTTTGAGGTAGAGTCTAAATCTTGGGATTGTTCTCATACCATTATGAATGATCAAGTTTGGGATATTGTTGATGATCTTGCCAAAAAAATAGATAATTAGGAAATCATAGAAGATCAAGTTTGTGAATTCAGGATCTTGATTCCCTCTCAAGAGAAAAAATAGGAAATATTATTGGCTCTATCCAATGTCAAATCAAACCAAAAATAGGTGAATAAAAAGCTTCTAGATCTCATCACCTTTAGTAAATAGATAATGGATAAAATGACTACCCCCTTTAACACCCTCTAGGAGGATTTGGATTATAGAAAAGAAAAAAAAAAGAGGAAGAAATGTTAGGAGAATTTGTAGGTCTCTTCTCACAAGGTGAAAGAGAGCCCTACAACTTCAGCCTTAGTTTTGTGCTAGCTCAGGAAGGGCTCTTTCTTGGATACACTCAAGGAGTTGAATGAGGAATGTAAGAACATTAATCTCTTGTCCATCTAATTTTCTATGTTTCCTGTTGTAGTATTTGTCATTTTTTGTTTTGGGTCTTTTTAGCATTTTGTCGTTTTGGTTTCTAGTTGAATTCAACCCTTGGGAATTCTCTTTGAACTGCGTTTAAGGTTGATGTTATGGATTTGGTCCCTTTCCCAATTGATTTAATCAAAGCATTTCCATATTTTTCTACTTTGTCTCCATAAACAACTAATGATATTTCATCACTGAGAGAAATTATTTTGAAGCCAAATCTCTTGTAAACTTTAGAACTGCTAGAAGCTAGGACATTATGTGTAGAAGCGTTAGAAGCTACATGACGTTATATGTAATTATGCTCCCTAACTCTATAATTGCACCCATCAACTCTACTATCATGCCATTATTCTAGAATTCATTAGATCCAACACATATTTTCATGAAATCTATTTCTAAATTTAGAATATTCATTTTAGATACATAAATTCCTTGTAGTATCTTTAAAATATTCTCAACTTGCACTTAATATATCAAAACTCCTTGGACTTAACATATCCAAACTCACATACTAGGTCAAGCTAAAATCAATGTATGTCTTGTATTATTTATAATCTAATTTAATTAATAAAATAGAAAGAGTAGAATCTGCTTGTATAATCTTTGTTTGTCATCCACACATTGATGTGCAAATGATGGTACTCAAGAAAGTGTGTTAGCGCAAAACTCTTCACAATTGACATTGTCAAATAAGAATAGCACAAAACATATTTGCATCAATTTACAAGTTGTATTATGTACTATAAAATCCTAAAAAAAATTTAGAAATATCAAATCACAAAATTATATTGCATAGTTAGAGGTTTGTCAAAAGGATCATCAAATACTTGAAATTTAGTGCATAGGATAGTATAAATTAAAATTATAAATCTAGGCGAAGACCATATATTTCATTTTACATTTGATTGGGAGCTGTAAAAACTCCACCGGAAACAAATTCTTTTAATTAAGAAAAGAAACAGATTCAAAATAACATATTTTGATTATTTATGTAGGTTCACTATGTTTACATGCTTTTCATCTATCCATGGACAATATCACATAGTTGAAAGTTCGAGATCCATACAAGGAGCTTCAATTCCTGCACGCTCTAATGACAACGGCTATGGTAAATCTTTAATTTAGAATATTGTACAATTCAATAGCTGTTAAAACAACTGCTAGTGGGTTGGTTGCTATGAACCCACCAGTAGACATCAAAACTATTCAAGGATATTGATCTGTACCAGTAGATTCTGCAACACCCAAAGACACACCATGAAATTTGGGATGTGCAAGAGACACTCCTACAGTGTGAATTGAACCGATTCGGCAAGAACACCCAGTCTTGCAATTAGATGATTGTAGTTCCTGCACCCATTTGCACATGATGGGGGCACAGAACCTTTGGGCAATAACTGAAATAATGATGTACCTCTTTGCTGCAGAGGCCTTTCAGCCATGGAGGATTCCATTACAATAGAAAATAAAAGTACTGCAACTATTATCCACTTCCACATCTTTCTATACATATGAACACTAGTTCTCAACAGTGTCTTCAATTATTTTTAGACTACAAAAATAGGGTAGTCTTTTTATAAACTATAGTCTGACTAATAGTGCTGGTGGGACATATTTATCAATAAATTTTTAACGTGATCAATGATGCTCGCTAATAGTGCTGGTGGGGCATACTTATGAATAAACTTTTAACCTGATCAATGTTGGTATGAGACAGCCTCAGATACAGTGTTAAACTTTTAAAAATCAAACTGATGATATTGATGCGACATGTTATTCAATAAACTTTTTAACGTGATCAATAATATTGATATAACACACCCTCCAATATTATTCTTTTTAACGTGATCAATAATATTGATATAACACACCCTCCAATATTTTTTTTTTTAAGGGTGTCCCAATATTATTGGCTGTCCCTCTAATACTAGATGGGCTGGATGAATAGAACCTTTTGCACAGATGGGCATAAATAAGAATTTTGAGCTGCATGGTTTTGACAAAATAACGAGGTTGGTGTGGGATTGAGATAAGGCAGGAAATTGCAGCGTGGATTTTATTTTTTTTAAATTTGTGCGGGTGACACGGAAACATTGCTTAGCTGATGAAAGAATTGGTCATGACATGTGGCGATCTGCTATAAAAAAATTGACTCGCTGTTTAGATTGACCGACTTTATCGGTTGCGCTATGAGAGGAATCTTGCCGGTGCGACCGACTTTTGTGGTTAATGCAGCGCTTTTTATTAGAAATCAAGACATTCTTCTGTTTTGCAGTTGTCTTGCGTTGACAATTAATAAAAGGAGTTTTTGCCAGCATAACGGAGGATGAAAAGTAGAACTGGAAACTTTCAAGGGGTAAATGTAGAAATATAAAATTGCAGCCATTGTCAAGCTCACGTGTTCACGCTTTGACATGTAAAATATATCTGCCATTCACTACCTAATGAATTTATAAAGTGTTTTATCCTTCCACCGTCAAATATTTTACTTCGTGGGCGAAATTATTTCGAATGACTACCTATCGTTTCTTGTCCATAGGAAACCTACATATTGTGGATTGTCCCCCACTACTAGGGTAGGAACATGAATATATTGGAGACATTTTCTATTGTAGAATATGTCACACTTTAGTAGGGTAGACTAATTAGACACGTATTTTATTAGCTCTATTGTTATCATGAATATGCTTTGACATCTTCACATACTAAGATGTCACTCGAAAAAAAATCAAATTTTATTTAACTTCTAAATAAGGGTGACTATATGTGTAATTTATTTCCTATCGACGGGAAATTCATGATTTCTCTTTTTGAGAGGGTTTGAATAGAAAAGGCTAACTTGGGTAGCCAATATAGGAGTTAATTATTCTATGGATAGGCCCGGTGTCCTACTTACATTCACTGCTACACATTCCATTTTGTCTTTCTCGAATGTCTTAATTGGCTTAATTGCAAAATGTTTCTTATGATGGAATAAGGTTAATATACTTAGATGGTTTTGGGCACCAACATCTAGTCAATATGGTGATTGCTAGTTTTTGTATCCTTGGTCTCCTATGAATTCTACTAGATTTTTCAGTGTGTAGAGCTCAACTTTAATGACTCGTCACTATTTATGATATAGATCTTTGAAATATTATTTTAGAGTTGCCTCATTTGGATTAAATGCTCCTAAGCGCTATGAGTTGAAGACACTTGGAATTTTGATAATTTTATGTGAAAAAAATATTATTAATACGTGAAGAATTTATAATTAAACCCTATAAAGACATGGAGGGGCTATAGGTTGGATATAGTTGGGTAAGTCTATTGACGAGGGGTTTCGTTCTTGATAGATATGGATAATTTAGAGATTGACCCTATCAGATGAGTGTTATAGTAGCATAGAGATTACTACCTTGAGGGATTGCTTCAAATTCTATATGTGCAAAACTATTTATGATTCAACTCATGCATAACAAGGAGCACTACCATGGGTAGAAATTGGTTTAAATTTTCCAATTATTTGACCGCTTGAAGGACTAGAAATAAGACCAAAGTTATCATGAAAAGGCCAATTTATTGCTATTATAGATGAAAATTAAACAAATATGCTTTCGATGCACATACTATGTTAGTTGGAGGGGAGAAAATAAGGTGACATTGAAAGGTGAAATTTTTTTTTCCTAAAGAGTGAGGAGGTAGTACAAAAGGAGGCCACACTTACATCTTAGATTACATTATATAGATATGAAAAACTATAAGGTAAGGATGATTGATATCCATCATGGTAATCAATAGATACTTATGACTACCATGGTGTTTCACTTATGATTTTACTTCCATAACTCATACCTTACATTATTTATCCTCTAACAAATGACTAACATTCATTTGTTCTCCTTAATAGTGCACAAACCATTAGATTAAGGGGTATCTTAGAAATTCTTGCTGAGAAATCTTAACGCATGCTACAAGAGGAGTTAAGAGGCACTTTTAGTAGATGCAAGGGTGCCTACACTGACAAGTTGAAAGGCATATCTTCTTGCTTCCACTCACAATTTTCATCAAGATGTGGCATCCCAAATCTATATGATCAACATACTAGAGAATGTGAACGCTATATTATTAGAGATCTAGCTAGCCATTATGTTTAATAATATAGAGTTTTTATATAAAAACTAATATTGAAAGAGTTTTAGTGTGCGATGAATAATGATGTAAAATGAGTAATGCAAGGAATCAAACATGAAACCTATGTTATGATCTCAACCAAAAAGGGATGCATAATTTCTATAGCCAATGTTTCAAGAATAGTTGGTTGAATCACTAAATATACATATATATCTTATAAGTATGCAATTATATGCCTCATTAAACAAGGTGTAGAGGTATTTCTCCATATGGTGTTATGAATATTGTATTTAATTAATCATTATTTATTAAACGTGTTGCATCTCGACCTTTTATATCCTAGCCATCAAGAGATAGTGTAGACTCTCTTTGACTTTAACTACTTATTAGCCTTATTTGGCACCTAATTAATATGCATTATGGAAGTTATATTAATGATTTAGTAATTACATGATTGGAATATTTTTTACATTTATATGATCATATCAAAATATAAGAATATATTTATTTGGGATTATGATTAGATGTTAATGAATTTTCAAATATCGAATGAATTGATATTATTTGATGAATAATTGATTTGAGGATATGATTTAAGAGCTAACTGTACTGATGAAAAATTGAGTGTTTTAAGTGGTTGGTAGGAGTCAAAGGCGATAATGTGGCCAAGGTACTGGTGGTTTGTATTTTGGAAATGGTCAGTTTGATGGAAATTTGACACTCACACACTCACTTAGATAGTCATTTATATTTATTTTAAATGGATTTCAGACCTTATCCGTAAATTCATATTTTTTGAAGAATATATGTGTGTTTGAAATGATTATCATGGTTTTCATTCACTACACTATCAAATAACAATAAAAACAACAACAACAACAATAATTAGTATTTTTAGTATTATTATTATTTTATCGATAAAAGGCCAAGGCTCTGTATTAAATAAAGGATAAATAATAAAGAATACATATTCTCCATTCAAACGGGCACTGGTAGGAAATAACGGAGAAAAGAAAACCTTGAGTCTTGTAAAGGACCAAAGTCCTATAAAATACAGATTAAAAGGGGCAACCCCAGTTTCCTTAACATAGAGTTACATTACAATTTCAACTCAATCTTATCATTTTTATACAAAAGAGTCACCTTCTCTGAATCATGATATTTGGGATCCTGTTTGTTTGCACTTTTTCCTGCAATATTGAAGCTCCAAACTCACTTAAAATGTTAGTCGTTAGTAAGCCAAAAATAAAACTGATACTAAACTCCTGGATTGTTTAAATTTATTTATATTTTCTATGGTTTATTGCTAATTTTGAATTGAAATAGTTTGTGTATTATTTTTAAGTTCATGTTTTGCAAGATTGTATCTAGTTTACTATTTATCATTTAGTACTTAAGCCTATACATTTATGAATGTAGATAGTTCATGTGATGGTCATATGTTTTAGATAATTCACCAAATAGACCATATTTCTAGATTTTATCTATTTTGTTTAATCTTTGAAATAATACCTGTTGTTTAAGTCTTGTCTGCTATAATTGTTGATCGATTCTTCTTTGCCTTTAGATTTAATTTTTATTTAAAATCTTCATTTCTCTTCTCCTGTATTTCTTAGTTGTGATTATTAGGTACTTTGTGAAATGTTAAGAGTGTGTGTGTAGATTTTAGCTATCATCCTATCGGTCCTTTATCAGTTGTTTCTTATATTGACATCTTTAGTGTGAATGTTGCCTATATTTTAATGTAAAAGAATAAATAAATAAATAATTTCCACGTGTCTTAATCTTATTTTTTTAACTGACATAGGTGAACAATATATTTGTTAAAGATTGTTTTCTGTATACAGATTTGAGTTTATTTATGTAGTTTAACTTATCCATAATTGATTTTTTATGGAGCTTCTTTAATTTATTCATTCGTGTGTTGTTGGTATCGCCATTAGACTTTATAGCATCGTTAAAGCCATCATAAATATATCAATTGTTAAAGCCCATGTATGTGAGGATTGAGTTTTAATTTAATTATTACATTAAATCTCATGTCATATTACAAGCTGACCGGTGGATAGCTTATTAGTTATTAAGGCTAAGTATTATTATTATTGTTGTGTGATATTGAAGTTTGTAAAATTTATATAATTTCAAACTATATACGTTCCTATCTACCTTCTATAATTAGGATCCATCCTCAGAACACCAATTGTGAATTTTGTATGTATTTGGAGTTAATATTAGGATAATTTAATGGAAATGATTGTATTTTGTTAATATTTATACCATCAACACCTAAGTTTTCTAGCTTATTTTCCTTGTAATTTCCTTCCTAATAAATATGTTGAATCCTGATATCTTCAAATCTGTCATTTAAGGGTAATGTATGCTCCAAGATAGAGTTTAGTTTCCAATTGGGCGTCTTCTTTTTGCTAATAGCATTGAGAATGATTTGAGAGTCACCTTCTATGATTAGTTTTGGGATTCCTAATTCTACGTTGTGTCGTAATCCTTCTATCATAGCTTCAAGTTCTGCATTATTGTTAGAGGTGAGGCCTAGAGATCTAGCTCTTCTGGCTATCCATAATCCATTATCCAACTGAATAATACATCCTAGACCTATTCTTCCTGGCTTCCCTCTCGAGGCTCTGTCAAAATTGAGTTTTTCCCAACTTATTAGCGGAGGCTCCCATTTACAATTGAATCTAGCTTGTTAATCTACTCTAGGGTATACCATTCGGGCATTGATTAAATTATTCTAGTTCCTCCACATTTATGGATCCCACTCAGAGTAATATCCTTCATATTTGATTGTATTTCTCATATTATTATTAATGACTTCTACTATGCTTGGCTCTAATCTATTTTGGAATGACCCAGAGTTCATTTCTTCATTGTGAAAAATCCTTCTATTCCTCTCCTTCCAAATTTACCATAAAAGAAATGCTGGTGGTATTTTCCACAAGCTATTGTAGATTTTGGATTGCCCATATTAGGTCCAACTTTGTAAGTGCTTCCAAAGGCTATTTGGCAAGGCTTCTTTCCAGCTGAGTTTTCAACTTATCCATTCCCAACATTCTTTGGCGAAGCTACAGTAAAACAATAGATGTTCCACTATTTTTGATTCTTTTTTTTTACAAAGAGGGCATCTAGAGGGACCTTCAAACCCCATTTTTGTGAATCTATTAGCTATAGTATTCTCTTTTGCAGGGTTTCCCATAGGAAGGAACCAGTCTTAGATAGACACATTGGATCCCAGCATAATTTTAGGGGAGTCTCTAGTTCGCCCCATCATTGTGAATTGATTATTAGTTCATATCTTTTTTTGACATTATAAATCCTGAGCTTGAGGCCTCCCAGATTAGTTTGCATGGTCTATCCTTGCAACTCACTTCTCTTTGATTGAGAAAGAGTTCATCTTGTTGTTTTTCTTGTTCTAATAATGTGGTTTCTTCTACTGAATTCCATTACCATTCTTCACTTTTGTTTCCATTTACTTTGAATTTATAGTCAATTACATGCTTTCCCCATAAATTGATCAATGTGTTTTTTTATGTTGGGGCGAATATTATAAGAGTCGGGGGGAAGACCCACCCAGGATTCCTTCCAAAATAATGCTTCTCTTTGCCTCCCTAAATCCCAAGTTAGGTTTTTATGAATGAGAGGACTGCACTGCATCATAAAATTCCATGTTCTTGACCCTTCAAGAGGGTTGAAAGTTCTAAACACAAAGAAGGGGTTAGAGCTATCGAGATATTTTCTATAGAGTAGTTGCGCCAATTTTCTATCTTTTTTGACATACATTGTCCATAATCACTTTTCTCCCAAGGCTTCATTTTTCCAGCTAAGGTTCTTAATTCCTAATCCCCCTTTATCCATTGGTTTTCATATGTTTTCCCATTTAATCAATGCTAGTTTTTTATTATCATCCATTCCTTTCCAGAATTGATCCTTGAGTTTTTAATCTATATTTTACTCCTTTGGGTAGAGGTAAACATGTCATCTGATAAGTTGGGATAGAAGAGAGAACTGATCTAATTTTTGTCACTCGACCAACTTTTGTGAGCCATTTCCCTTTCCAATTTCTTATTTTCTTTCCCAAATTATCTAAGATGTGATCCCAGGATTTGCTATCTTTGGCTCCTTTTTCTATTGGTACACCTATATATTACAATGGGAAGGTTCCTTTTTTGAAGCTCAGTACATTACATATACTATTTTATATTACTAGATTAGTATTTAGGAAGAATATTTCTAATTTTTCTGTATTAACCATTTGTCTCGATGCTTCCATATATGTTTTACTTATTTGTTTATAATTTTTAGCTTCCTCCACTGTGCTTTTCCCTGGGATATTTGATGTGTTATGTTGGCAATCCTATCAGTGACCGAGACTCCCTTAATTTTGTTTTCTACTTGTGCCTATTTTATTTCTCTACTAAATGATTGTGTCATGATTATGAAGAGTGTAGACACCCTAAAATGGACAGGCTTGTGACTTTACATTAAAAACACTAATTTTCATCTATTAATTAATGGCTTTCTAAATCATTAATTAATCATCTATTTTCCTCTAAATTCATTCCCCAAATCATCTAATCAAATTCCCAAAATTAATTAAATAATTAATTTTATTTAATTAATTAGCTTTAATTGATTAATTACCATTAATTAATTAATTAAACTCAATTTCCTATAGTTTAAATTCAAATATTTAAACTTACTAATTAAATTCTTCCAATTCAATTAATTTAATTTCATCAAATAAAGCAATTCTTGATCAAAAAGAATTCAATTATCTCACATGTTGAAAATAATAATTAAACAAATGAATTAAATATTCATTTATCTTCAAAGAGATAACTCCAATCAGATCACATGGGTTACTCCACCCATCTCTCCAGTCCACATGGGTAACTTCACCCACCTCTTTAGTTCAAAAAGGTAACTCATAATTAGCTCTTCAGTCAACCAAACTCTATCTCCTCTTTACCAAATGAAGAGGTGGAGTTTACTGAGGACCTCTCCAGTTCCTTTTGATCTCAATCGTTCATCTCCCTATCTTTGGGATTGAGCTCAACCATTCATACCATCACCAAATCCTATATAATAAACCCTTCATAACCATTTTAAGGATCCAGGATTTCAAGCTCTCATGCGCCATTACTCCATTAGTTTGTTTCTAGCATCCAAGCCATCTTGCGGTCACACACCCATTTCAATTAGCAAATTCTTGACACTTCTCAAGTCATAGATGCTGCCTGCCAATACTGAGCATCAAGAACATCATTTCAGAAGGAGTAGAGAGAGACAATAGAAGCTTCAAGCGTCGTGGGGTTTGCATTTATTTGTTTTCCTTTCTCTTGCTTGTACATTTTATTGATTACGTTTCATTGTTATTCATTTTAGTAGTATTATGTACTTGGTTTATATCAATTGTAAAACCTTTTCTACTAACCCTTGCCTTTGGAAAGCTCAGGAATCCATGGATAATAAGAAGGAGAGGTGTACATTTTGGTGAACCCGACGTGAAAAAATAGCACAAATATCTCTTGCAGACGATAAAAAGGATTGATCAACCATGGCCGTACGGTCGCAATTTAAAAAATTAGAATTTTCTTTGATACTTGTATTTTTCACAGTTGTTGTTATTTTACCGCAATCGACTGGTTTAATATAGCAATTGATTACAGGATTTCATAGTTTTTCTATCCATTTCTGTCTTATTGCTTCTGGTACTTTGTCACAATTGATTTATCCATGCCGCAATTGTTACAATTTTGCCGCAGTTGCCCAATTCATGCCGCAATCACAAGTGCTTTGCTGCAGTTGCCAGTTCTTTATCACAATCGCCTGATAGTTACCGCACTCACCAGTACTTTGCCACAATCACAAAAAATAATTGCATTTCAGATCCAAATCTTATGCCCATATGTTTCTAAACTGATATTTTTTTTTTCTGTGTAGGATTGGACAAAATCACCGAGGACAAGGAAGGGTAAGTTTTGGTAAGCATCATTCGTTATTTAAAAATTACATATATTATCATTTTGCAAATAATCCTTTTTGGTACTAACCTGTTTAAACAAAGAAAACTAAAAAGAATTCATTTGTCGATTTGGGTTTAAAAAGAATAGTGCTTGCCAAACATGTCACATCTCACATTTCAGATTTGGGTTGAAAATTGACATGGGGACTAAAATTGAAAAAAGGAAAACAAATTCTTTCATTTTGGTGCTTTAAAATTGAACAAAGAAATCAACACCTACTTTTGGGCTTAAAATCAAACATTGGTGCTTGTATGGTGGTGTAGCTTAGTTCACACTTTAAACTTTGGAGCTTAATCGATTTACCTTGTGTCTTGAGTTTTGGGTGCACTTGCACAAACTGTTATATTATAAAACTTTAATTTTTTTAGAAAGGCATGTTCGGGGAATGTGCTTCTTCCTCAGAGGACGACCTTAAAATGGTAATCCTTCCGATCGGTATATAAACAAGGCGCGAACCAAAGTTATGTCTTATCTAGCCAGGCTCGGGAGAGGCGTATTGATAATTGTCTAGATCAAGTGAATATCCCTAAGGAGCCAGCGTGGTCAACTAGGCTCTTAAGTGAGTCACGCACGTACAAACTGATTGGAGAGACACCACAGACCCTTACTACAACCTTGATTAATTAGAGGCCAACCTATTTTACCTCTGAATAGATACCTTATTATAGTACAAGGGGTTATAGAATTTCCCCCCAAGATTCCCAACACATGTGTCCCACAATATTTGTGTAGTGAAAGAGATCTTCACTTCATGGCAACAATGCCTGGAAACAGAAAAAACATGGGCACCTGTGTCATGGACCTTCGTGTCCTAGTAGCATGACAATTATTGTGTGAGCTAACGGACATTCAAGCATTGGGCCTATAACATTGTATTCTAAAGCCGTTGACCTAGATTAATCTGATTGTTCATTGTTGAGACCTCCTGATAACCTTGCAACTTGAAAAATTTGTAGAACATACACAATTTCAGTCATCATTTCTCAAAACACAGTGTCTATTGTGCTTGTTCCTTTGATCAATTTTTGAAAACGCAAAACAAAACATCCAAACTGTCAAAATGAGTCAAACATGTTAAAATCTAGGGTTGTCAATGTATACTGTCTTGTAAATCATAAGCATTGTTCCAAAAAATTCAAAAATATCAAGTAGTGATACTTATCTTCTGGTCTTTTTTAGACTGTTCTTCATTTACCGCAATTGCCCGCATTGTGCCACAATTGAAGGAAGTTTTCCATAGTTGACTTGTTTATTGCCACAATCATCATGTTTATTACTGCAATCAGTGATAAACTACCACAATCAACCAGTTATTTTACTGCAATCAATGGAATTGTACCATAATTGACTAGATATAGTATATTCTTATTTTGACCTAAAAACCTTGAAAGAATTCTTCATTTGGTGTCCAAAACTAGTGTCTATCCCAGGAAAATGCGAAGAACATTCTGTGAATCTCTAAACATCAAAGATTACCCTTTCTCTGTAAAGCACGATTATTGTCAAAACATTGTTAGTTTGAAAGCTCAAACTCGAAATACCTTGATCTCATCATATCAAACATCATCATCTTTATCAAAGTGACTTTGTCCAAGGCAAAGGTCGAAAAATCTTATATTTTCTCATCACCACTTTGAGATCAAGTTATATCAAAATCTGTCCTTAGAATTACCCTTGTCCAAAACATAACTCAGACTTTTTTCTCAAAAAGGACCTTCTTCTTTGTTTTCTTTATATCACTTGTTTTAGTTACAAAAATTGGACCACACTATGTCTCAAACACCCCATGGAGGACCTTACACAAGGTCTAAGGCTAGAACTCAACCTGATCAGTCAGATATCAACTATTTCCCTGCTTGGGAAACAAAGCAAGAGAATGATCCCTTTGCGAATACCAGTTATGCTCTATTCATTGAACAGCCCCGTGGGGCAAAAAATTTCCAAGATATCACAGAGGAAGAACTTGAAGATGTGGAACAAGGTTCTTACTCTACGAAAGTAGTTGACGCTGTTGTAGAGAGGAACCTTGAAAGTTACTTGGCCATGCTAATAAAGAAGGGAGTGAAACTCCCCGCTGAATTCAATATATCAACTATATGGCCCAAAAACCCTCTTGCAGATCAAAACACAACTCAAATTCCCAAGATGCTACCTGTGGTATCTCCAATCTTTCCACCCTTGGTCTTACCCACATTGACACAAACTATATCCAATCAAACCAATGACCTGACCCAGGCCAACACATCATCTACTCAAGGCATGACAGGCTCGCAACTACGTGCACCCATGGTCACTAGTATGCCTCCACCTTTGGTCTCATGGATAGGAAAATCAAGCTCTCATGCTATGCCTTCCATCCCACCAAACACCAATTGTTCTAAAACTATGTCGCTGCTGTAGTCAATTCACACTAGTCTTGGGATCAACACCTCATGCCCACAGGGATCCATCTCTGCAAGAATGACTTACAGTCAAGGCCCACCCAAGGCTACATTGTTGCCCATTCTAACACCAATCCAACCTCCACAACAACAACCCCAAATTTAGTTGCCTCAGTTTCAACCACTGCAACAATAACCCCAGCTTCAGTTGCCTCAGTTTCAACCTCTGCAACAGCAACCCCCACTTCAGTTTCCTTAGTTTCAACCCCCGCAACAGCAACCCCAACTTCAGTTGCCTTGAATCCAACCTCAGCAACATCAACCCCAATTTCAAACCCAACCTCAACAACAACAATACCAACCCCAGTTTTAATCACAACAACAAACACATCAAAACCCACCATGGGTTACTCATTTCCCTCCAGTTACAAATCACTTGGTGGGGAATCAATATCAAGTCCCTAGGGTGAAATCCTATGTTGCTACTCAAGGGACATAGAGGTGTAGCCTCATACCCACCACAACAAAAAGGAATGTCCACACACACCAGCCTCAATAACAAACAGACATGTTAATGCAATAAATGCAAACCCTTCAAACCCAAATGATGGATATGCAAAATTAGGGGCAAAATAAATCCTATAGCGCAGAGGATTTATACCCATACCCCTTTGACCATTCTCTTCACATCTCTCCATTCCCAAATCACTTCTCGGTACCAAAATTTGACAAATATAAGGGCAGTACCAACCCTATTGAACATATCCGAGAGTTTTTTTCTAGTTGTGTCGAAGTCGCTCATGATGAGACATATCTATTGTGACTGTTCCCACAAAGTTTGGTCGAACCAGCAATGGAATGGTTCTCACATCTACCTCATGGCATTCAGTCTTGGGGAGAATTAGCTAAAAAGTTCATAGCTCACTTCCATCATAACATCAAGTGCAAGGTCAACATCAAGGACGTTTGCGACATTAAACAGAAGGATGGAGAGTCTTTTATGAAATTCCTAAAGAGATGGAGGAATACGGAAAACCGCATAACATATGATGTGCCTGAACAAGACTTAATAGTCATGTTTATTGACAATCTAAATCCAGACATGTCATTCACAACAGAGTTATAGTTAGCTCTGAAATTTATGAAGAATCCTTGCAGATCCCACACAAACGAATATGAATAAGAATGCAACGGAAAAAGCTAAGTGGTAGAACAAAATCAAAATTACCACTAGCGATGGTGTCATTGATGTGAAGACAATCAACTATGCACAACCCAAGGTGTCACTACAGGGCGCACCTGTGGCAAACCAAAAACCCACAAAGCCCACTCAACAAGCATACACCCAAAACCAACCTCCCCCTCTACAAGCGGCCGCTATGTCAAATAGTCAAAAATAGAATCAACGCAAACCACGGTTTCAATTCAAGTAATGAGATTTCACACCATTGGGAGAGTCGATAGAATCAGCTTTACGCAAGTTGATACCATCAAACACTATCACTCTCCCAGAAATTAGAGACTTTGAACAAGATGAAAACAAACCAAGGTGGTATAATGACAAAGATTTTTGCGAGTTTCATCGGGTGAAAGGGCACAAAATGGCCAACTTCTACTGATTGAAACACGCTATCCAAGATCTGATTGACATGGGGGTCATCGATGTGATGAATACCCAAACCAAAGGCACAACTGATCACACTATTTTCAATGATATCTTTCATGATCACAACAAGGGAAAAGCCTTCGGGTTTGGTGGACAAAAAAAAAAAGTTAACTATACATATGCCAACAGTGATAATGTTATCAATTGCCTCAATCCTTTAGATGGCCATGTGGCTACAATCACTATCAAAGACCAAGGTAACAATTGTGCTATAACAATGCATTGTGCCAGAGTCATCTTGTAAGGAGTACCATCCTGAACTACGACATCGACCAATCCTATAGCAAACTCAAATCCACAAACAAGCATAGTGGACCAACTAAAGCGCACACCTACCCAAATCTCCATGTTTGGCCTATTGCACATATCTCCACAGCATAAACTGGCACTTGACCAATCCCTTCAGAATGCAGTTGTCCAAAGGGATATAACACACAAGAGCTTCCAAATGATGGTCAACCATATAGCAGCTAACAAACATGCCACATTCACAGACTGTGATGTGCCACTATATAAACCCCTGCATAATGATCCTCTGCACTTGCTTGTCTAGGTCCACAAAAGTGCTATATGTAGGGTCCTTGTTGATGGTGGAGCTGGGTATCTTCTATTGAATTCCATGACCATTCTTAACTTTAGTTTCCATGTAATTTGAATTTATAGTCAATTACATGCTTGCCCCATAAATTGATCAATGTGTTTTTTATGTTGGGGGGAAGACCCACCTAGGATTCCTCCCAAAATAATGCTTCTCTTCGCCTCCCTAAATCCCAAGTTAGGTTTTTATGAATGAGAGGACTGCATTGTATCATAAAATTCCATGTTCTTGACCCTTCAAGAGGGTTGAAAGTTCTAAACACAGAGAAGGGGTTAGAGCTATCGAGATATTTTCTATAGACTATTTGCGCCAATTTTCTATCTTTTTTGACATACATTGTCCATGCTCACTTTTCTCCCAAGGCTTCATTTTTCCAGCTGAGGTTCTTAATTCCTAATCCCCCTTTATCCTTTGGTTTTCATATGTTTTCCCATTTAATCAATGATAGTTTTTTCTTATCATCCATTCCTTTCTAGAATTGATCCTTGAGTTTTTTATCTATATTTTACTCCTTTGGGTAGAGGTAAACATGTCATCTAATAAGTTGGGATAGAAGAAAGAACTGATCTGATTTTTGTCACTCGACCAGCTTTTGTGAGCCATTTCCCTTTCCAATTTCTTATTTTCTTTCCCAATTTATCTAAGATGTGATCCCAGGATTTGCTATCTTTGGCTCCTTTTTCTATTGGTACACCTATATATTACAATGGGAAGGTTCCTTTTTTGAAGCTCATTACATTACATATACTATTTTATATTACTAGATTAGTATTTAGGAAGAATATTTCTAATTTTTCTGTATTAACCATTTGTCCCGATGCTTCCATATATGTTTTACTTATTTGTTTGTAATTTTTAGCTTCCTCCACTGTGCTTTTCCCTGGGATATTTGATGTGTTATATTGGCAATCCCGTCAGTGACTAAGACTCCCTTAATTTTTTTTTCTACTTGTGCCTATTTTATTTCTCTACTGAATGATTTTGTCATGCGTATGAAGAGTATAGACAGCCTAAAATGGACAGGCTTGCGACTTTACATTAAAAACACTAATTTTCATCTATTAATTAATGGCTTTCTAAATCATTAATTAATCATCTATTTTCCTGTAAATTCATTCCCCAAATCATCTAATCAAATTCCCAAAATTAATTAAATAATTAATTTTATTTCATTAATTAGCTTTGATTGATTAATTACCATTAATTAATTAATTAAACTCAATTTCCTATAGTTTAAATTCAAATATTTCAACTTAATAATTAAATTCTTTCAATTAAATTAATTTAATTTCATCAAATAAAGCAATTCTTAATCAAAGCCCGCCTTTGACCACTTACAAGGCTATCAAAATCACCTTAGAAGGAACTATTACAAGAAGGTGAAGCCACAAACATTTGAGGTAGGAGGCCTTGTCCTCATGGAAAATTAGAAGAATCAAGCAGAGTGAGTCAAACCTGGTAAGTTTGAGCCTAACTGGCTAGGACCATTTGTTATTGTCAACTCTACTCAGAGTGGGGCATTCATACTAGCAATACCAGAAGGAGATCAGCTCCCCAACTACATCAACAACATGCACCTAAAGAGGTTCTACCCTTAAGTTCTCTATGGTTAAAGCACCCATATACATATCCAGAAAATACCAAAAAAATCAGAAAAGAAAAAAGTTACCTTGGTGAAAACCTGGCAATCAGGCGCCTCGGAGACAACAAAAAAATATCAAAAAAGTAAAGAAAAACAAAAATCACTCTCTCAGTGAAAACCTGGCAATCAGGCACTATTGAGTAGGTACCTCGGCGAAAACCTGTTAAATAGGTGTCGAGTGTTCAAATCCAGCTTCAACATCAATGAACTCAAAAAGCTTGAGCACACTTCAAACGCAAGACTGACTACCCATGTTGTATCCAGAAGCACAATCCTCTCTAAGCACCAAGCACTTATCCATGGTTAATACTAGTCCACCAGACTAGGGGGTGATTCTAAATATCCTCATCAAAAATCCTAAAAAGATCAAAAATCAAAAGAAAATCAATCTTAATAAAAAACATTCAAAAATTACAAAATCCCAAGCAATAAAACCAACTCGGTTATCAAGAGAGAAAGGGGAAATCACGCCTAGTCAATCAATATTGTCACAATCATGAGCTTTGCAAATCAGCATTGGGCTCATCTGACACAACTTTATCTATCTATCAATTCAATCAACAAGCAGCTGGAAACCAACCAAACTATCAATTGTCACAATCATGAGCTTTGAGAACTAGCATTGGGCCCATCTGACACAGATTGATTATCTGCCAACATGATCAAAGCAGTCAAATCAATCAATACTATCACAATCATGAGCTTTGCGAACAAGCATTGGGCCCATCTGACACAACTTAATTAGCTACCAACATGATCAAAGCAATCAAGCCTATCCAAAGAGTTGAGCCAATCAAGAGAATCCAACTGCATCGAGGAACCATCCAAAAAAGATGACTAGGTCAGTCAAGTTGGTCACATGTCAGTCTATATTTCATGGTTATGTTCTTACGCTACTCTAGGATCCACCATGTGAGGAGAGTACCTATGATAGATCATGAATTATTTTCTTTTATTGTTGTCTGTTCAATGTTCACTTTGATTTTAGGGCCATGATGATTTAGGATAAATGCGGTAGGCACTCTCACTTATTTGACAGCCGCGCAGTTCAACGATATGAGCTTAACCCTAGGAAAGAATTGAACATTCCTTCTCTTTTATTTTGCTTGTTTGGTTTATAGAATCAAGAGCTCGCAGCACTATTCAGATGGACTCTGAGTGCTTCGGAGTTCTATCTTTGTTTCTATGGTTTTTTCCCTTTATGTTTCAAACAAGAGCTTACAATGCTATCCAGATGGACTCTAGGGGTGTAGGAGTTCTATCTTGTTTTCTTGGCTTTCCCTTTTGGAAATCAAGAGCTCACAATGTTATCCAGATGGACTCTCGGTGCAAAGGAGTTATATCTTGATTTCTTTATTTTAGATTAATTTCAGAGGACAAGTGGTATCCAGATGGTCAATATCTAGGTGCCTTTGGCTCTCTTTCTTTTCAAACAAAGAACATTGTTGAGCCCAGATGGTCAATATTTGGTTACACTATGGGTCTCTTTCTATTCAATCTCTCTACTCCTTCTGCTATCAAGAGGTCATGGCGGTATCCAGGTGGTATGTGATCTGGATCATTCAACGCTCATTTGGAATATCAGAAAATACAAAAAAATGATGCAATGATGACAAATATTAGAAACAGGGGCAACAACTTGGGACATTCATCCTTTCTATCAGATCATATCTATCCAAAAATGCAAGAAGAACATCCTTTCTATCATTACATTCTATTAGATCAATCTCAGAGCACATTTATCAAAACTAACTTCTTTCTAACTAACACATGCATTACTCAGATATTTTGTGCATAGTAGATTACATTCATTCCATTAAGTACATCAGAGAAGGATAAAAACATAGTAGTTGCATACATGATAAGTCATCAAATCACATGCATCCATAAAGCATCTCATATAAACATGCACTTCATTTACACCATCCTACATGACATGTTAGTAACATAGAAAAGTAAATCATCCATATACGAGTCTGCATAATAGAATCATATTGCATATAATCTCATCATATAAACCACCAAATCATGTAGAATCATACATATAGAAAAGTAAACCATTGCACAACATATCAAAAACACTAACTGCATCTCATATAAATCAAAACATCTGAGTACAATGAAGGGTTGCAAGTCTGATCAAAGAAGGTAATCACAATGGAATCACTACAAAAATGGTACATGGTACATATGTCAACAGGAGCTACCCCCACCCTTGCCAGGAGGTGGACGAGGGGGTGGCATGTCAGAATATGTCCTATGAGAGGACCGAGGAGCTCTAACACCACTACTCTGAGAATGCTGGGCCTTGCTAGATCTCTGTGACACTATGTAACTAGGCACCCTCTATGCTACAGGAACTACGCCCTCATAATGGCATCTCCACTAATCAATCTCTCTCTAAGCATCTCACTTAGATCTATAATACCTGTCCAGAATATCTCTGTGTGAAACATCCTGTACACTATCAATGAAACAATGAACCTCAGAACAAGCCTGTCACTCTCGAGACTCAGCCACTATAACTTGGGCCTCTAAAATAGTAGCCCACACATTAGATAAGGCAAGTTGGCCCTGAAGGTCCTGAACCTGTTGAGTGAGGTGCTCCACCTCTAATGGATCATCATCCATACCACCCATAGCAACGTCCATGTCTCCCTCCTCCATCCTGTCCCCCAATCCCTGATCTCCTCTCCACCTAAGAACCATAGAATCATCAGCACTCTCTAAACTATCCCTTGTGCTTCTACCAGTGCTACCACTATCCCCAGAGGAACCTGTCTCCACACTCTGCTCATCTAGAGCCTCCACATCTATATCAGCAATCTCAATATCAACATCCTCCATAATCACTCTATCCTCCTCTCTAGGAGCCAAAATAGCTGATGTCCATCTGTGAACTCTCTGCACCAAATGAGGTGCCTCCTCTATGGCCTCCTCATCCTCCAAAATAGCACCCAATCCAACTCTAGGAGCACTAGTCCGTCCCCCACTCCTACCACCATTAGCCCTAACCCCACCACTAGCACCCCTTGGACCAGGATCATCACCTCCATCATCTCCTCTCCCCCGTCCTCTTTCTCTCCCACCATCCCTCCCTCCCCTACCCCATCCACCATCTTGACCCCCATCCCTCCCACCACTGCCACCACCTCTCCCTCCATCACAGCCTCCCCTAGCGCGCTGTACCCATTGGGCCCTCCTCATGATAGTCGTGGGAACAGGATGTGAGATATCTATCAGTGCAACTGGCCGATGCTGCAACCAATGGGTATCATACTATGGTGTAGTGCCTGCAAAAGACAAATTCAACTATTAGACCAAGAGTAGATAAAGACATAAGTATCAAAACAATATATGAGCAAGGATTAAAGAGCAGAAAGGAAGTGCATAAGCAATAAAAAAACAAACAAACTTGGGTCTACAATGGCAAAGCGCTAGGTCCAGGCCACAGGAAGTAAACCTAAAAACTCATTGCAAGCAACATCAAGTGATACTACACCACCCCAAAATAGCAGCATCCCTCGACCTCCGAGAAAAGTATATATATGAATCAGATACATCTTGCTACTCTCCAAACTGGTGCAACACTCTGTCGGTGTTGTGAAAATTATCATATTAACATGATTGGTCATGCGACCAATCAAGTATCTTTGCTAACGACAAAATGGGAGATGGATGTCCTCTCCATCCCAGACGGGACAATCTCTGTATGGCCTATAGATAAAGTAAGGAATCATATCTAGCTACTACCGCCAGTATGTAAGATGACCCATATGAGTCTGGACAATAGCACCATCATACATGAAGACATATGGCCTATCCGCTGAGAGAGCACAGGCACCAACAAGATGACAGACTGCTATATGCTCCCATGCCCAAATTTGTAGCAAAGTCACACTGCAGCCGAGTGACTTACCATCAAGGTAAGCCGCATATAATATGTGAAAATGCATATGGGCCAACATGCATGGACCCCAAGCAAAGATGATATGGTCCTAGACCATACTCTGCAATACAATACCAAAGCCAATAGAAAAACCACGCTGTCGGTGATCAGGGCATAGAATCCCGCATATCAAGCTGCCCAGCAAAGTGGACAGTTTATCAAGGCCTAACCCAAATCTAGACCAAGGAATATTGTAGTCACCAGCAAGACCAAGCTGATCCCAGGGTAGTCCTGAAAGCTCACTCAATGCAAAAACACCAGTGTGGGTGGAATACTCCACAAGCTCGCCCTGGATAAGGAGTTGGAGTAATTTTCATCTATTAATTAATGGCTTTTTAAATCATTAATTAATCATCTATTTTCCTCTAAATTCATTCCCAAAATCATCTAATCAAATTCCCAAAATTAATTAAATAAATAATTTTATTTAATTAATTAGCTTTAATTGATTAATTACCATTAATTAATTAATTAAACTCAATTTCCTATAGTTTAAATTCAAATATTTAAACTTACTAATTAAATTCTTCCAACTAAATTAATTTCAATTAAATTAATTTAATTTCATCAAATAAAGTAATTCTTAATCAAAAAGAATTCAATTATCTCACATGTTGAAAATAATAAATAAATAAATGAATTAAATATTCATTTATCTTCAAATAGATAAATACAATTAGATCACATGGGTTACTCCACCCATCTCTCTAGTCCACATGGGTAATTTCACCCACCTCTTCAATTCAAAGAGGTAACTCATAATTAGCTCTTCATTTAACCAAACTCTATCTCCTCTTTACCAAATGAAGAGGTGGAGTTTACTGAGGACCTCTCCGGTTCCTTTTGATCTCAACCGTTCATCTCCCTATCTCTAGGATTGATCTCAACTGTTCATACCATCACCAAATCCTATATAATAAACCCTTCATAACCATTTGAAGGATCCAAGATTTCAAGCTCTCGTGTGCCATTACTCCGTCAATTTGGTTCTAGCATCCAAGCCATCTTGCGATCACACACCCATTTCAATTAGCAAATTCTCGACACTTCTCAAGTCATAAATGTTTCCCACCAATACTAAGCATCAAGAATAGCATTTCGGAAGGATTAGAGAGAGGCAATAGAAGCTTCAAGCATCATGGGATTTGCATTTATTTGTTTTCCTTTCTCTTTCTTGTACATTTTATTGATTACGTTTCATTATTATTCATTTTAGTAGTATTGTGTACTTGGTTTATATCAATTGTGAAACCTTTTCTACTGACCCTTTCCTTTGGAAAGCTTGGGAATCCATGGATCATGAGAAGGAGAGGCGTATAAAGAGAAAGGGATAAATTGGGTCCCCCTATCAAATTCTCTTAGAAATGCTGAAAAATCCCTCTGGAGTACCGTTAATAAGTAAAGATATCTACGGGGTCGAGATATAGTTGAAGATTAGGTTGGTCCACTAATGTGAGAATCCAAAGTCTTCCAATGATTTGCACATAATCCTCCAGTTGACCTTGTCATAAGCCTTATGTATATCAAGTTTCATTAGCATGCAAGCTTCCTTTTTTGGTTTGTAAAGAGTGGATGAGTTCTTGAATGATGATTATTTCATTAATATGGATCTTTTTGGTACAAATCTTGTTTGTTCTTCTGAGATGAGTTTGTGTAAAACCTCTGTGAGTCTATTTTCTAGAGCCTTGGTTAAGATTTTATATATAGTGTTACATAGTGCAATGGGCTGGAAATCTCTTGGAGTCTCACAATTAGTTTTTTTGGGTATGCGTGCTAGAAAAGTGTTATTATTTTTTTCCAATAATGAGCCTGATTTTGTATTGGGTTCTATGGATTGCCATAAGTCCATCCCTAGGATCTGCTAGCATTTCTTGAAGAAAAAGGCTTGCAAGCCATCATGTCCTAGAGATTTGTCCAGGTTAAGATTGAATAATGCATCATTTACTTCTCCCAAAGTGAATGCCTTGTTTAATAACTTAATATCTTCATATGTAATTATCTTTTGGATTGAATTTAACATGGTGTTTTGTGCTGAAAGATTTGAAATTTTGTGGTGTTTTGTGTTGACAAAATTTTTTGTAATCTTTGTAGGCATATCTAGCTGTCTTCGGGCACCATTCTTGATATTTGTTATTATATTTATATTTTTGTTGTTAATTGTGTTGTTATGAAAAAACTTAGTATTTATGTCCCCCTCTGCTAGCCATGTTTCTCTTGATTTTTGTTTCCAAAAGATTTCTTCCTTTTCTAAAATGTTTTCTTGTTTGTATATTAATTCTTTTTCTTTTAAAAATCTGCTATTATTCATTCCATTCTTGATAATTTCCTCATTAAGCTCATTAATTTCTTCTTCTATTTTAATTTTATCTTGGAAGATATTGTTGAAATGATTATTGTTCCATTTTTTGTTATTTTCTTTTAACTTTTTTATCTTAGAGACAAAACAAAACATCTTAGCTCCTTGAAAAGAGCGCTCTTGCCACCATTGGTTGATATTCTTAAAAAAAAATTCATCCAAGAACTACATCTTTTCACATTTAAACAAATTTTTGGAAGGTTTATGCTAGTCCATAATTTCTAAGCTAACTCAAAAATGATTGAAGCCCGCATTTGGTAAAATTGTTGATTTAATTGCAAGGTTAAAAGTATGCATGTCTCCTCTAAAGTTGAATCTATCCATCATTTCTACAATTTGACAAAAATCCTTCCTTCCATTGAACCAGGTATATAGCCCATTTGTTGGTGGTGTGTCAATTAGATTCTCTCTGATGAACAACTCTCTAAAATCTGTCATTACATGATTGACTATTTAAATTCCCCAACTTTTTTTACTTAGTTCTAATAGGGCATTGAAATCCCCTCCAATCCAGAAGTTTTCCATTTGATAGTAGTTCATGAAGTTACGTATTTCATTCAATACTACCTTTTTTCCTGTTGTTGGTGTAAGACCATATACATTAATGATTATAAATTGTTTGTCTGATTTGTAGCACTTAATTCTTCCCCCTATCTAATTTTTGCTGGAGGCCAATTCATTAAAATCAAATTTCCTTGGGTTGGATAATATGCCTAAACCTCTTGAGGTGCCTATAGATTCTACTACGCTTGTGTTCTAAAAGACTAATTTTTTGTCTAGTTTTTCTCCTTCTATCTTCCTTAATTTGGTTTCTTGAATGAGAACAAGTTCTGAGTTAAATAAGGACAGATTGCATTTGAGTAGGCGCTTTTCTTTAGGGGAATTTAACCCCCTAACATTCTAGGTTGTTATCCTCATTGGACCGTGGGAAGGCTCTTCCGCTTCCTAGACTTCAAGATATCCAGAAGCTTATGTTGGTTATCTGCATTTCCTACTATTGTCCTAAGTTATATGAGTGATTTTCTTACTCTTTTCTTTTTTTTTTTTTAAATATTTTTCCCACATCTTGGGATCTTAATGACTTCCATGTTTTTCTCTATTCCCAATTTATGTGCATAAGCACTTTTTATCTTCTTGTTGTGTACTATGTGGTCAATTTCACTCTCAACCTCATCTAATCCAATTTCTTGTGTCATACCATGATTATCATCTCTATCCTCCTCTTCATGGGCTTCTTTTCTACCTCTAATTTGTGTTGATTTCCTATGTGTTATCTGAGAATCCTCATAGTCTTCTGAATCTAGAATTCTGAACTTCTCCTAGAAGGTCTTGGAGGAAGTTTTTGCCTTATCTATGCTTATATTTTCCTTGTTTTGGTCTAACTCCCATGCCTCCTTCATGATGGTTTCTACCTCAAATGGGAGTTGGATCACACTCAGATATTGATTACCCACTGTACTATTGAATGTATCTTTCACATTGAGGGGAGTTTGCCAAAATTTATAGGTTTTGTTGTTACCAACTTTCTATTTTTCTGACATCTGTTTGCTTTATTTTCCCTTTGCTGGCTATAGGCGTTGTACTAGTCTTCTTCTCTAAACACCATTTTGTATCATTCTATACTAGTGGTGTCCTTTCTATTTCTCTTGTTTGGATATTTGGATTGGACTCTCTATTCTTCTTTGTAGGTGTGTTATATGAAACCTTATGCACTTCTCGATTCTCATTATTTTGGAGATCTGTTGGTTCCTAATTTTGTGACTTTTCTTCATTTTCTATTTCTTCTATTATTAGAGTCATTTTAATTTCCTCTCTTCTTGGCTCATTTAGTATTTCCACCCATTTATCTTGTAAATGTTGTGTATTGGGATCTATCATCTCATTACTTTTTATGATTTTTCCATCAATTCTTTCCTCTAATGGTTTCTCTACTGAATCTCATGCTCCACAAATTATGGATTATGGATGTATTTTCTCTTGGGAAGGTCCTTGTGTTCTACTTCCCATAATAAAAATTGGTCCTTTATATCATTTTTTATTAGAAGCATTTCATATGTTAGTTTGTCTAGACTCTACATGTTGTTCTTGATTTTGTTTTCATAGTGATCTTGTTTAAAGTAGGAGAAACGCTGTTGGGTCTGGCAATTTATTTTTCTATAAGAAGTTTCTCTTTTCTATTTGTTTTAAGCACTTCATGGAGTATATCAATTTCCCTTTACTAATATTCCTCTATTTGCACCTCCTTTGTCTATGTTTTGATAGCTTCCCTTATTTCTCCTTCTTCTATCATCCCTAATCTTTCCTCTTTCTTCTCTCTTTCTACATGTTTCCTTTCTATATGAAGCCTATCAACAAAAACCTTTATGCTATTGTTGTTCTTTTTCTAGATATTCTTGAGTGGAAAAATTTATTCAATGGTGAGTCTTTATTGATATTTTCAAAGGATCTATATCTATTCGGGTCCATCTTATCAATTCCTTATATATGTCTATTGTATCTAGCAATGTTTAAGTCATAAAAAGAGCGATTCAATATAAGTTTGAGTGGTTTAAGTTCCTGAAGAGATACTTCTGAGTTAATAATAAATTTAATGCTGTTAGATTTAGAGTAGCTAGTGTCCAAACCTATTAATTCTCCAATGACATCTCCTATACATTTTAGTATTTCTATTCTTTTAACTTCTACCGGTAAAGATTGAATAGTGCTCCATGTTGGAATTTGAATGTTTGCAATTAGGGTTTAATCAAAGTTTGGTTCCCATTTAAGAAATTTAACAGTGTATCCTTTGTAAAAATAGTATGGAATTGATAAAAAATTGTTTCTAATGCTATCATTATGGCAATGAATATATATCAAATGTTGCAAAAAGTTAGAAATGCTTACCTGTTCCCCCCAGAACTCTTTTAGCCATCCAATGAGTCTATGCTTTTTAGGTTTTGGTCCGCCTCATTATGCATAAAGGCCCTTATTCTTGCATTTATCCCATCTATTTTCACTGTGTGTGTGTTGCTAATGATGAGTGTTTTTTTGGTATTGTAATGCCGTGATTGTGTCCTTCTGATCGCTAAATGTTTATATGCTATCTATGTTGTGGATTTGGTGAGAACGATGCTCTGCCTCTATGAATCATCAGGCATTAATCTTACAAAAGAGATCACCTTCTGAGGTCTATGGGGATGGGAAAAGTTCTGTGAGGAGGAATGTAGGCATTGGTGTAAAGGTTTATGTTGAGAGGTTTAGGTCTGATAGAAGGACTTATAGGAAGGCAAATATCTGATCTAGCTATAGAGCAGGCCGAAGGCTTACCTCTTGTAATGGTCTGGATAACTATTGATTTCTTTAATGGTTGAGGTGAGGGGGCCTTGTGAGTTATAGAGGGCCTGAAGCTATTTTTCCTATTTTTGTGCGTTGTCATAAACCAATCCTTCTTATGGTAGTCACTGCCCTATTCTATCTCCCTATTTATCTATTGTGCTGTGTATCTTCCTAGGTTTTTTTGCTTGCATATGTTCTCTGATTCTTTTTAGCTGGAACCAACTTTTGTATTGAGTATTTGGTTTTTGAATAAAAGGCTTCTTGTTGATCGATCCAGGGATTGATTGCATCAGATGAAGAACGTTCCTTCCTAAGAAGTGGTGCATTCTTGTTCTCTTCAATGTTGTGAAGAATGTCAAATTTATTTGACAGAAGAATCGAAGGATAGGAATACCTAGTTTTATGGAAGTACGTGAAACCCCTTCTTTCTGTTGTTCATGTGGAAGTTGCAGATTTTGAAGCATTCATAGAGCCTTCCATGATTCACATGATAGTTAGTGGATTAAATATATTATTGTTATTTTTATTATCTTTTAGAATTATATTTTATAAAATAAATTTATGGTCTCATTTTCTATTTCAATTTATATATAATTTTAATTTTAATTTGAATAAATAATTAATAAATTTAAAAGATGTACCTTTATGTGAATTCTTTAAATTTCTTTTGTATAATAATAAATAAAAAAAGAAAAGAAAAAGGAGAATATCATACTTCTCTTGATGAATGAATATTCCCTCATATTAATCTCATTACTCATGCCATACTCATTCCTACAACATTCCTGACAAAATATTCATTGCAAGGATTTTCACACCAACTCTATGAAAGGGAATTCAAGCTATATATATGGTAGAGTGAGAAAACATAGGGGATGCGAAGTATGAAAGAAGAAAAATAGAGGAGGTAAATTAGGATTGATTCAAAAATAAATAGGAGAAGGTAGTTTGATAAAAGGGCCCGATTAAAAATAGAATGCAGGAGATTAAGATAGGGGGTTAAAAAAATAAAACAAAATCCTATTTTCAAAGTAATGTGGGAATTTTAGGTAAGCTTTGATTTCTCACAAAAGCTTATGGATGTTCATCGAACAAGCTTATGAAAAAATTCAATATTATTTGAAGGGTCATTATCATGGTTTTATCTTTAATGATGGGGTAAACTAGAGTCTTTTAGGATTTTCAATCTAGATTTTAAATATTTATTTATTTATTTATTTTTTGAATTGATTTTAATGCCTTTTTTTTCTCCTATGAAAACTGTTATGTTGCTGAAAACATCATTTTCAAAAAGTTACATTGACTTCATAGAGAATAAATTTTTTTTCTAAAATAGATATCAATGCGCTTCTTTCAAATTTGGTTTTTTAACATCCATATGGAGGGCATGCAACTGGTTTGATGACATTATCATGATTATTTCATATTTTATGAATGTTTGAAGTAGAGTAAACTATAAATTTGACAGACCTTGACAGCATAGCTTATAACTTCTTGTGCATTTATCGAAATTTAATTTTTTTTTTAAAGAAAGTAGACTCAAAGCCGAAGGGAACTGTTAATTTTCAAAAAAAAATTCCTCTTTTCTACTATTTATCATTGAACGTCAAACTTGGAGGTTTATATTCCATAAAAAAACCTACATTGGATGCATGTCAAAAAACATAGACCTAATTAATTAAAAAATTCTCAAATCTATATTCGTTAGAAAGATCGTTTAGAGTACTTGTGTGATGCAAAAGGATGTCTCCTTATTCTTCCATTTGAGCGTTGTACTTGAGCCCCGAATCCATGAAAACTTGATTTTTTGTCAGCGTTTGCAAATGGCCTCTAATCAGAGACTTTCGATAGAAACTACTTTCAATATAAAGTAGTTTCGATCGAAACTAATTTCTATCAAAATTAATTGACTAGAGTTTCCCTTATTCAAGCACTTTCGATAGAAAGTACTTTCTATCGAAAGTCCCTACTTTCTATTAAAAGTGCTTTCTCAATTTGCCTACTTTGCAAATTTCGTGAGGAATTGCTTCCTTCAAAAAAGTGTAACCCACTATTGTGGGTTCACCTACTGATATTGGTTGAGAATTTGACATATTTATAATATATTAGTTAATTTTCTTGAATTATCCCATTTGAGAGTGGTTTTAATATTAGGTGGGGAGTTAAATCTTAGATCTAGTGTTTGATTTCACTTAATGTGAATAAATTAAATTTAAGTAAGCTTTGATGTTGTGTATATATAAGTAAGATGAAATAGATGTCGCTCATTTAATTAATTATATAATATTAAATAAAGATTAAATCTAGGTTTTATGGAAAGTCAATGAGTTAAACTTTATGAGTAGAAAGAGTTATGATCCATAATAATCTATATTATATTTAAGAAGATCAACCTTGACCTCAAATATCTTTGGGGTATTATTGTTAGATGTAGTTATTTAAGAAAGATAATTATCTTGTTTGCAATAATAAGTAGTGGAAAAATGTTATTACACATAAAACCTTATAATTTTATTTTGGAAATAAAGTCATTCCATTGAGATAACATAAGATAGAAGAACCTACATTAACTCATGAATTTATTAATTGGAGTCATACCATCTTTCAATTTTAGGATATTAGTTCTTAATAAATAAATTGTTTATTCTTATTATGAGAAGAAAGGAGTTCTTTGAGAGAATTTCAATTGCGTAGTTGAATACATTTTCAAGAAAAACTTAAATTCTTAAAATTCTTGCAATTGATAAGCATGAAGATTATATACTTGTTTAATTAATCTATAATAAATACACATGTGAAATCAAGATGCCAGAGTTAAATGAGAAAAGAGTGTTCAATCTTGTAGAAGTGATTAGTATTCATAAGGGAAAATCCAATATTAATTACTTCAGGAATAAAATAATTTAAAATTAATATTAGAGTGTGAATCTATTTTAATTAGTTAAATTACAAGAATTGAATTTTTTTAATGAATAAAATAGAATTTTTTCATGATGGAGACCTCTTGTTAAAGGCAAAAACCTATTTTGTAGGAGTCATTCCTTAATGATATGGAAAGATTTATTTTTAAGAAATCCCTAATTATAGGAAAGAACCTAATTTGTAGGAGAGGTTGGAGGAAGGCATTCATGTTTAGCAATATAATAATAATAATAATAATAATAATAATAATAATAATAATAATTATAATTATAATAATAATAATAATAATAATAATAATAATAATAATAATAATAATAATAATAATAATAATAATTATTATTATTATTATTATTATTATTATTATTATTATTATTATAATTTTAGAAAAAAAAAACATATTTCTAAGCTATTTCCTTCATCTCTCTGTCATGATATTTGTTCAGACATGTACCAAATTAATTTATTCTATGACTTGATTAAATTGAATTGGAATTTGTTCATTTGAAATTAATTCAAATGTTGAGATTTGTAAGTGTAGAAAATTACAACTTCCTTCAAATTAGTTAATTTGGATAGGTAGTATTGTTTTGGAATAAAGGAAAATCATGTTGTTGAAGTAACTTTTACAAATTCTGGATGGATATAATTCAAGAATAAATATTGTAATATGTATTTAATTCAGATAAATAGACAAGTATAAATCACAAAAGTTAGCTTATAATGCTACATTGATTTCTACGAAAATTGTCTAGAAATATCTTGAATTACTTTTAATTGGATTGTTTATGAAAGAGTTTATGGATTTTTGTTTTGATTTATGCTTGTCTTCACTTAGAAAAACATGACTTAAGAAAGTGTGTAAACAAGGTTTTTTACCTTATGATGCATAGATAGGTGCCTTAGAATGACTATGACTTCTTTTGTAGACATATGGATAGCCTAGATTATCAGAATTGTATGCTCTTGTGTGATTTCACATGCATGCTAGTGTTTTAAATATGTATGCATTCATTATCTTTTGTATGCTCTATGCTTTAGTAGGCATTCTTAAAAGTTAACATTAGTAAAAAAAGAGGTAGTGCTTTCTTTGGAAATAGAAAATATGGGTGAGATGTGTTATTTTTCTTTCTCTTTCATGTGTGATGTATTTTTATGGAAAATTGTTGAATGTTTAATATCAAAGAAAGATAAGTATTGGATTTCTTTTTATAAGCCTAGATGCTAGGTAATTGACACAAATTATGCTTTGGCCAAAGTGATGTTGCATATTTTGATATATTGTATATGCATTTTGTACTTTATTCCTATCACACCATTGTGTATATGCTACATTATCATAGGTGAAATGTAGATAGGTCACAATGTTGCACCCAATTCCATCAAACCTAATAGTTCTAATTTGCTAGGTACCTTGTGCAAGTTTGGGTGCTCAACCTTTCATGTTGAGCACTGGGAGAGCTAAACATTTCATGGTTGGGCAAAACAAATACGTGGACCCCATTCTTTTCCTTGAGCATAGCATATGGAGAGTAGTTTGTGGCTAAAGGAGGCATAATGATTATAGTATCAATTCATCTTTTGTTTGATGAATTTGGTCTCTTGATCATTTATTACATCTCTTATATTATTTATCTCTTGATGAATCAAGAAGGTGAAGAAAATTTTTATTTGATTATGATGTATCACTCTTGTTTGATTTGACAATATGACAATGTAATTATTTGATTAACTTTTTTTTTTTTTTGAAAATTTGACTTTGTCTTTCTTTTACAAGTTTGTATCCTATGTGGAATGATAGTCCTTACAAAATGTCAAGACATTCATCACTTTATATTTGTCACATGTTAAGGTTTACAAAATGAACTTTTGCCAAGAGGAGGGAGGAATAAAAGTAAAATTGAAAAGTTTTGAATGGGTAAATTGTATATCATGATCATGTGTTCATGCTTATCAATTAAAATTAGCGCTATCATCTAATACCAACTAAATTTATAATTTTTTTGTTTTCTTCCATCGTCAAATATTATTATGTTTATTCTTTAGTCATTCTATTTTTTATTGACTAGAAAAAAAATTAAATTTAAGGTGATAAAGATCGAGCTCTTCTTAAGCACATTCGTGGTAGTTCATTAGAACATGCTAGCTCAAATATGGCATGTTTGAAATCTAGATTTTTGTCCTTAAACAATAAATATATTGGATCAAATCATTCTCTTAAATGCATCTTGTGTGTTCTTTGGATTTATGGTTGTTAGCTAGTGGAATTTTGTCATGTTAGGATTAAAATACAGATATCTAAGAGTTACATGCAAATATGATTAATATAAATATAAATAAGGAACAAAGAATTTAACATGGTTCACCCAACATACATCCACCAAACAGAGAGTCCAATCTTATTATCTAGTAATTTCAACTGATTAGAATGAGTGATCCCTTGCAACTAAATAATGTTGTAAATGCTACAATACTTGTTCAACCTACAAAGCCATAAATCTAACATTATTTTTTATAGAAAAACCTAACCCTAAAAATTTCTTGATGAGTTAACCTAGGTAAATGCTTGATGAGTTAACCAAAAAAGCTTGGTGAGATAACCACAAAAAAATGAAGAAATTGTATAGTACTTGCCTGATCAATCACCACAAACCAACAATATCCAACTTGGAGACTCATTAGTCTCCACACTATACACTCTCCCACTTGGAGACTGGTCTTGTACAAATATTGCTACCCATGTAGCTCCCACTGGGAAGAAACACCCTAGACTCTGTTGTTTTGTTTAATTATTTTAGTCATGAAGACCAACCCAAGATGAAGAGGAACTCATCTTCTCCCTTGTCATTGCCTTTGTAAACATATCCATTGGATTTTCATCTGTATGTATTTTTTTAGCCTTAACCATCCATCATTCAATACCAACTGAATAAAGTGATAACTCAATTGTACACATTTTGTCTTTGAATACAAGGTAGAATTCTATGCAAGATGGATGACACTTTGGTTTTCTGTAAACAAATAATTATTAACCTGTGTTTTTTCCAAATTCTTCCATGAAATATTGCAACTAGATCATCTCCTTGATTTCCTCTATTGTAGCTACATACTATTCCTATGTGATGGATAAATTAACCACCTTTTTCATCCGGGAGATCCAATTCACCAATGGCCCACCAAAAGAAAAAAAAACATATCCTATTGTACTCCATCTAGTATCAATGTCTCCTTCAAAATATGAGTCAATATAGCCTTGTAAATAAGTACTAGTGCCCCCATATTATTAAAAAAATTTGATGTACCTCTCAAGTATCTTAGAATCCATTTTACCGCGTTCCAATGATCAACTCCAAGATTACTCATATACCTACTAACAACTCCTACAACATGTGCCATACTAGGTCTAGTGCATACTAGACATATATTAAACTACCTACAACTGAAGCATCAGGTACATTGGAAATTTTTCTTCCTCCTCTTGTGTCTTTGGACATATCTCCTTAGTTAATTTTAAATGACTAGGAAAAGGTGTGTTGATAGCTTTTGCATCCTCCACATGGAATCTCTGCAACACTTTTTCAACATAATCAACTTGAGATTTTTTGTTCTGTTCATTTGCAAATTTTCATACCAGGGGTTTGGTTTGTTACCCCCAAAATTTTCATAGAAAATGATTTTTCTATCTATTGTTTTAACTCTCTTATGTGATCCATGTTAGACCCTGCTATAAGCATGTCATCAACATATAAACATAAAATAATGTATTTGTCACTATCCAACCTCTTAAAAAAGAAAAATGGTCATAATTACACCTATTGAAGCCATGTTCAACCATAAAACTATCAAATTTTAAGTACCATTATCCAGGTTCTTGTTTCAATCCATATAAACTCTACTTTAATTTGCACACTAACTTCTCCTTACCTTTGACCTCAAATCCTTGGGGTTGTTCCATATATATTTCCTCCTCCAAATCACCATGAAGAAAGAAAATTTTCACATCTAGCTGATCTAAATGCAAATCTTCAACAACCAAAATACTGAAAAATAGTATGAATAAAAGTCATCTTAACAACAAGAGAAAACATTTCAGAAAATTCAGTGCCTCTTTTTTGTGTAAATCCCTTTACAAGTAACCTAGCTTTAAATCATTTTTTACCTTCATCTTCCTCTTTGAGCCTATAAACCCGATTGTTTTGTAAAGTTGTTTTTGCCTCTAGGAAACTTGCATAGTTCCCATGTCTAATTTTTCAGCAAGGAGACAATTTACTCTATCATTTCATGCTCCCACTGGACCTTGATATCCATCTACATAGCTTCATCGTAACATTATTGTTCACCAACATTAGTCAATAAAATAAAACACAAAGAGGGAGAGAATATGTGAGGAGGTCTAGTTATCCTTTAAGATTATCTAACATTCACTAGAGTTTGTGGTATTTGTTGTTTCTATTGTTGAGAAGCATGAGGTACCACTAGAACATCATCTTTAAGAGTATCATACATCACTACATAATCATTTTCTTTCTTCTCATGCTGCTGTAACAAATCTTTATACAACACTTTCTCATTGAATACGACATCCTTGCTTCTTAAAATTTGATGATTCCCAAAATCCCAAATTCTATAGTCAGATTCATCATTTCCATATCCAACAAATACACATTTCTTTGATTTAGCTTCCATCTTGGTTCTATTTTTCAGAATCTATATGTGTGCAAATGTTTCATAACCAGAGGTTCTAAGAAAATAATAACTCACCTTCTTACCTATCCATACTTCCTCAGGAATACCACAACCAAAAGGAGTAGAGGGGCCTCTATTAATTAAATAGGAAATAATGTTTATTGTTAGAATTTAAATAATTCTATCACTAAGATCCATTGCATGCAAATAAGATATTACAAAAGCAAAGAATGGAGACACAACTCATAATGATCTTAAAGATGAAATATTCATTCAGAGAGGGAATAATAATTACAAAGAGATCATTCCTTATAAAGGAGATCAAAAATCCCTTGAAGGGAGAAACCTAGGTTGCATCAATAATTAATAAAAGAATTTATTATTAAATGCCTAAAGTTTAGCTTAAGTGAATTAGAGATAAAAGTCAACTGAATAATTAAATCAATAATGATTTAATTAATAAGTGAAAACATGTTTTTTACTCTAACACACCCTTAAGAAAAAATTAGAGAGAAGCTAAAAGCCTAGAAACAAGTACTGAAAGTAGGAAATGGGTCCCGACAATATGGCCTAATCAGGTACCCAAGTACAAAAAATCTATGTAAAGAGGATAAAAGGAGAAAACCTAGTGTGAAAACCCCTCTCAAAAAAGAGATGAAGCCTAGTGAAGGACTGAAGAAGTATCCAAACTAGAGAATGTCCTAGAAAATAGGAATAAAGTTCAAGTAGATAATACTATAAACTACATGAGTACCCTCAAATTACACTACTCAAATCAGGATGGAAAAGAAATTCAAAAACATCATAACTTGAAGATACAAATGGAAAAAAACTCAAAGTCTAAGGAGTTGATAAAAAGAAGAACATGAAGAACGCCATTGAAGCATGAAGTTGCTAACAGTGTCAAAGAATAACTGTTGGAACCTCCAGTGAAAGAGAATTTGATCAGGTAGAGAAGAATGCAATCTTTATGAGTACCCTCAAATGACACTGCTCAAATCGGGATGGAAAACAAAGGTAAACATAAAAAATTGAAGATACAGATGGGAAAAAACACCAAAGTCTAAAGAGCTTATGAAAAGATGGAAGAATGCCTCCAAAATCAAAATGAAAGAAGTGTCCATATGGTAAATGATCCATCTCACAGAAATGCATAGATACCCATACACTACATCTGCCTAGTACATAAGAAAAAATAATGAATACACATCTCGCTCCATCAACCCAAAGAAACATTAGGATCAATAGGAAATACCCACCCATAATGCTGAGAATAGAGAGGTGCAATAGGTACACTGAAAGAGGTTCCCAAGGACAACTACATTTCAAACAAAGTACAAACACATATAAAGGATGGTGTCAAGGATGATCAATCTCTAGACACACATAATGAGGCTAATGTCATGGAAGTAACACTCACTTGACAGAAGTAGATCAAACCCCCCATGACACTTTATTATGTAGT
This sequence comes from Thuja plicata, assembly GCA_018584345.1. NCBI lineage: Eukaryota > Viridiplantae > Streptophyta > Pinopsida > Cupressales > Cupressaceae > Thuja > Thuja plicata. The sequence goes on along the minus strand of MU223707.1, from coordinate 93,470 downwards.
GCGAGTATAAATAGGCAAAAAATGTGCAAAATCCCGAGCATGCAATTATGACAGTTTATCTCAGTGCTTTTGCAAAAAACAAATGATATAGAAATAGATGTCTACAATGCTCAGGAATGAGAGAAAGTTGTAAGAAAATAAGTAACAACTAAAAAGGAGTCATCCCATACAAGGAAAATGATCCCAAGACTTGAAACATCCAAGATATGCACTAGATTGCAAAATGAAAAAAAAAATTGAATAAATGTACTTGGAGCATGTTTTGGCAATAAGACCCATACAAGACAAAAGAGAATGGAATCATCGTTTTGACGACATGTGAAAGTAAAAAAAAGGAATCTGGAGGAGCAAGATATGGCAACCAAAGTGCAAAAAGGAACCCTAAATTTCACTAGAAAAATACCCTGCAAGATGAAAAAATTAGAAAAGAAAACCTATCAAATCACATCAGGCTCGGAACCAGCTTTCTGACGATATCTCATTTGGAAAAAAATGCCTAGATGTTTTCTCAATATATGAGAAAAAAAATGATGACTCTACCAAAACAATAAGAACCCCAAAAAGTCTCTGCCAAACTTGGTGAAGCCTCTCTAAATTTGGTGATGCTGCTTAATCTAGCAGAACTGCTAAAATATTAGCCAAATTTGGCAGAGCTGACAGAGCAATGATTTGTTGGCCATGCAACTAATTGGGTGAATTTACCAAGAAGGAAATCAATTTTTTTTTTTAAATTTTAAAAAACAATTATATATATATATATATATTTGTAGGCCCGCACGACACCTTTTGGGACTACACACCACCCTTGGGGACAACATGGCTACGTAGGGCCAGGACGGCCTCATTGGGGCCTACACTACCTCTTGGGGCATGCATGACCTCATTGGGGCCTTCACGGCTCTTTGAGGCTCACGACCACTGTGCGGGGGGGAAGGCCCCACCGCCTACTATGGCAGGTGGGTGGAGTACAAACCCCACCATAAGAATTTTTTTTTAATGTTTTTTTTTTCAAAAAAAATTCAAAACCCCATTTAAAACAATGGGTATTCTTTTTCAAAAATGGGAAAAATAAATTTTGTCTATTTTTAATTTTTATCCACGCACCATGTAATCATGCCACGAATTGGGTCGTGCAAATGTATTTTTCTTGTCAATGCAACTATGTCCAAATTGGAGCTTCCTTATATGGAAATAGGGGTTTTTGGTCCTTTTCAGGGCATCTGTGAGGTCGATTTGTGCCCAAAGTGCTCCAAAAAATAGCTCCCCCCAGATCCACACAAAAACTCTAAAAACTTGAAACTCTTGGCACTCCAAAAAATCTCCAAAAAACTCAAGAATGGGCTGTAGAAACAAGACTCTAATACCATATTATAATTTGAAGAATTCTATCACCAAGATCTACTACATGAAAATAACCTGTTACAAAAGAAAAGAATGGACAACCCATTATTGTCATATTCATGTGTTTAAGGACAACCCAACATGTTTAAGCACAACCCACCATGAAACTATTGGCAAGTTGACTCCTAGAGGATACATGACTTATTTTGTGTTTTCATTATGGCAACAAAGTCATATTAAGTTTCTGTCAAAGATAACTTAGAAGATAAAATGACTAAGTATGGAAAACATGACAGATAGAGTTATACAATGATAAACACATCAACACACATGTGAGAGATCAAATCAGAGTATGCATGTTTAGATATATGTTCTATGTGATGTATACATACTAAATCCAGACACGCGTGGTATGGAATGACAGTACAGACAAGTTACTGGAAGAACAATACTACAGCAGTTCAGGAAACAAAGCATGTAGCTGACTTCAATTTTTGAATGAGCGTGAATTGTTTTGTTGTATAAAGGCCAAGCACCTTTGATTATATGTTTGTAATAATGTCTTTAGTATTGTTGTAAACACGCTTAAAACAATTTGTTTGGAAGCATTGTGTTTTTAGGGCTGACTATAGACTTGTTTTGAGTCGCATCTATTCGGACATGAACATATAAATATGTAATGTAAATGTATATTACAAGTGTCAAAGAATATGCATGAGAAAGACATAGAAGAGCAGTATAATGAATTCAGTATGAGATAAATCTCTATAAGAGAGTAAGAGCATCAGTGCATAAATGGAACTGATCAGACAACAGTGTCATCATAGCAGTTCATGTTTGATATAGTGTATATTAACTATCAGCAGGTTGTAGCCTTCATCTTATTGGGTAGTGAGCTCAGGTAGTGAGCCATACACCTCTAAAAAGGTTTTTTAATAGACTCCTAATAGGGTCATTGTACTTGGATTGTAAAGACTCCTCCTAATAGGGTAAAGGAACTTTAACAGGTTCATTATACTAGTACAATATTTGTGGGTACTAATTCCTACTGAGGTTTTCCTCTGATCAAGGTTTCCCTGTAATCATATCATGTGTTATGAGTTCTTGTGTTAAGATTCATTGAATGTATGTTTGATTTATGTTTAAAGTGTTGAAATATAATTAATAGACAAACATTGATTCACCCCCCCCCCCCCCCTCTCAGTGTTTCTAACAATTGGTATCAGAGATTTGGTCCTCTAAAATAAATTTTAACCACTTGAGGAGATCATGGACTCAACAGAAGAAAAACATTTGAAAAAGAATCTTGAAGCAACTCTTGAAGATCTTGACAGATCTGAAAAAGAAAATGAAGAACTTAGACTGAAAGTTGATGGCTCACAAATGCTTATCAAGAAATTGAGAAAATATTTAAAAGATTGTTCTACAAGTGATTTAGGGAAAATGGTCAAAAAAATGAATGAAGAAAACATGTCTCTGAAAGATAAAATTGAAAATCTGGATGAACAGCTAACAGCTATTCAAATTGCTATTGAAGAAAAGATCAAAGAAAGAAAACAATTAGAAGATGAACTTTTGCAAGGAAACATGGAATTCTTGGAATTGGAGAACATAAAGAAAAAGATGGAATCTGAATTAATAGAAGCAAAGGATAAGATTGATAAACTCCACAGAAGTTCTGATTCACTCCAATCTCAGCTCTATGCACAAAAGCTAAGAGGTGACACTACTGGTCTTGGATACAGTATAGCACAAGTTGAAATCAATTCATTGAAAGAAAGAAAGAAAGAAAGCACATGAAGCATCTTTAGAAGCAAAGAAAGTTGAAAATGTTGCAGAGACCAAAACAGATCCACCTAAAGGAGAAATCAAGCAAGTTAACAGAACTTCTTATGCATGTAATAAACATGGGCATTTGGCAAGAGATTGCAAAGAGGTAAGACCTTTCAATGGTTATTGTTACTCCTGTAATAAGTTTGGTCACAGGGCTATACATTGTAGATTAAATCACATAAATCAGTCACAACAGAATTAGAGAAAAATGAATCAAAACAATCAGACAAATCAGCCTCAAAGAAATTTGCAGAACATTACATGTCAGATATGTAATTACAATGGACACATAGCAAAGCAGTGCAGCATAATGAACAAAAAAATCAGACCTCCTATCATTTATCACACATGTGGAAAGGTTGGACACATGTCAATGTTCTATAGATCCAAAACTCAAAAACAAGAGGATCCTAAGAAATCACTATTTGAAGAAGTGGGAGAAGTCAATTTTGTTCAAGCAAAAGAAGATTCAAGCAAAATTTGGGTTGAAGTGAAGAAGGAAAATGCAGAGAACAAAGTAGGTGATGCATCCACAGTGGATGCATCCTCTACTTCTGGTTGAATAGACCTTCTTGGTCTTAGGGGGAGCTAATCTAGCTTGGAACCCCTACGCGGCTGGTATACTCACCTCCGATTATGCGCCTATGGATCCATGCTTATGATCACATGATATAGTAGTATGCATACATGCATTGTCTATAATGCATTCAGAACAAATTTTGAAACTCTCTATGAAAACTACGTATGGTTGCAAACATTAAATGCATTAACCTTTATAAAAAGATGCAAATGTTTGATCTTCTTCACATTTTCATTTGAGATTATAGAATTTGGAGAGCACAAGGGAACTGAGCATCAAAGCACAGAAACACAATAGATTTGATGGTTAAGTAAATGGATAAGAAGTTGAAATGGAACCCTAGTAGTCGCGCCATTTTGAATTATCGTGAAACCCTACTCAATCAAGTTCCAAGTAAGTATGGGAACCCCAATTTTTTTTGACACTGCTGAGAGGAAGAGATTTGTCTTTAAGAAGCATCCATTCAAGTCCATTCTAGATGATGTTGAAGGAGCATTCTCCAAAACTCCACTCAGAGTCATGCACATGGAAGATAATCATGCATACATCTACTATAAGAAGGAAACAGTAGGAGACAACAACATAGCCACTCTTATGGGATCCATGATGAAACTAGACTCCTCATTCAAGGATGAATTTTCACATCTGATTGATAACCCTATATTTGAGTACTCCAATGTGCACGAGTTTTATGACCCAGAATGGGTGAAGATATTACTGAGCAGAATACATGATGACCTTTTCTAGATTGGTGAGGTTCTTGTGAGCATCAGTATAGACCTGATCCATGAATTATCTGGACTTCCTAAGATTGGACCATTTCTTCCTAATGGAAAGGATGTCAAGAAGCAAGTTGAACAAGTTCATTTATCAAGAAGTGACAAGCGCAGTATGACAGTTGTTCCTATCAAGGAAGATGAAATAATGATTCTAACTATGATACTTGGTTACAAGTTCCAGCATGCAAGTAGACTAAATAGTGTGTTAGTAGGCATAGTTATAGCAACTATAAGTATGGTGAAGGATAACACTCAATACAATCTATGTGAGAAATTGCGTGCTCAATTGATTGACAACATTCGAGTTATCAAGCATGACAAGAACAAGACATTCGGGTTTGGGTCTCTGATTATCTACTTGTACTTCCACATTGTTGGTAAGGTTGCAAACCTTTACCTAGATAGAAGAAAACCTACAATGTCTCAAATTTCACTTAAAGCCACATCAGAGAGAAGTGTGAAAGATGCCATGGACATGGATATTAAAACATTCAGGATCAAAATGTAGAAAAGGTTTAGATTATCTGAGAAGATAGTTTCTAAATATAAAGAGACCATATGTTTCATGGTAGAAATAGATTGCACTTGTATGGAGGCAATTGAACCTAGAACCAAATGGATTCACCCACTTAGTTATGAAGTGGAGGAACATGTGTTAGAAGGATATGCACAAGTTCTCTTGTCTGCACCCAAAGATCCTAATGAGCCAAGGTGGGGCACTTACATAGAGAAGACTAATAAATTTGATTTTGTACTATACAGTGTTGATAACAAAAGGAAGGCATCCAAAAATACATCTAGCATCCTAAGAGTTCATGGAATCACTCAAGAAGACTTAGATAAAGCCAAGGAAGCTAAGATTGCAAAAGAACTTGAGAAGACTGATGACATCTAGAAGAATAAGAAAGTAGAGAGCACCTTTGCGCCCTCTTCCACCATTGAACTAGACTCATCTCCACCTTCTTTACCAAGAAAGAAGTATAGAGGAAGGAAGGAAGCACCCACAGGTCACCCATCCTCAAGAACTACACAGAGCACAGTAAGAAATACTCAAGCTCCTCCTGAAGTAGGATTCAGACCTAGTCTTAATGTCTTGAGAAACAGGATTGTTAATGAAGGGAGACTGGACACAACTGCAAAGGTCTATGAAAAGTATCAAGAGATTGATAAAATTGAGATACATTCTATGATCATCTCTCACATGATTAATTTTAAGAAGTCAGTTCTTGAACTTAAAACAGTGATACCTGACAAGTTATGGAACATACTAGAAATAATGAAGAGACATGCAATTGAGGAAGATATGAGGATAAGAGAAGAAACATTGGATAATATTCTCCCTGTATGCTCACATGATGAGAAGGAAATTTTGTTAGACCTGGTGAAGCCTCATCTAAGAACTAAGACAAGAACACTTCATATTATGAATAAGGAATATGAGTTAGTTGGGAAAGAGACAGAAAAAATCTTGTGTACAAGTGTTTATGGATAGACACATGTATCCATCAATGACGCCTACAAAAAGGGTAACTCTAGCTCCTCCCAAATAGGTTACAGAACCAGTGATTCAAAATGCACCTATGACAGGTTGACAGGTTTTAGCACCATCGGTTTCAATAATGTCTGATACATAAAAAGACTCAGAAGATACTTTACTGGTTGATAATATCAAGATATCCATGACAGCATCTGACAATGACATGGACAAAGTTGATAAAGCATTTGTAAGCACTGAAGAGATGTGCACTGATGATACATCTGTACAACAAGATGAAGTTCCCTCCAATGATCCAATAGACTTGAATAAAGAGAAAGATACTCAAGATAATGAGATACTAGTCAAGGAGATACTAGTAAAGAGTGAATGCATGGATAAAAGTCAAAATACTATATTCACTCCATCCACTTTACCATCTACTTCATTTTTTTCAAGGTTAACTCCTGACTCAGCAAGTCTATATGTGTGGGGAGAAGAAGACTTAATGAAGATCAACATTCTAGTTATGGAAAAGGCCAAAGAAAAATAGGTTATGAGGAACCCTCTCTTCTTGGAATCAGTAAACATCTTGAATGATCTAGTGCTTACAGACAAGAAAGTAGAAAAAATTCAATCAGTTGAAGATGTCGATAGTATTCTAACAAGCTTTAAAGCACACTTTACAGACCTAGTAGACTCTGCTACTAGAATTGCAGAAGATGAGTATAAAAAGGAGAGATTGAATGAATTGGTAAATAATTTTACCTTAGACTTAAAATGTTTAAAGATTGGGCAATCTATATTGAAAGAGTTGGTAGCTAAAGGTAAGAAGGTTATAGAAAACAACATGGACAAAGTGAAGTTCACCTCTGAACATATGAAAAAGATAGAAGAGGAAGAGATCATGGTGGAACTATAAGAAAATTAGTTGAGAAATCCACCCAAGACATGAACATCTATACCAATGTCTATCAAGGATAGTTGGACAAAATTGAAAAAGAAAAATTGGAGATCAATAAGATAAGAATCAGGCAGACCCAACTAAGGAATGCTCTAGCGCCCTCTCTAGAAGTTTTGGAAGATAACATCAAATAGATTGATGCCACCATTGTCACATATGATCAAGGTCCCTGCATAGATCTGATAAAGATGGAGAAGTTAACATATTCCCTATGCTCCCATCTCCAAATAGTTGATGCAATGAAGGTATTCTCGCAGAAAGAGATCCAATCTCTTCAGATTGTGTAACCAGATGTTTACATGGAGTAAGTATCTAGAGACTTACAAGTTTTGGACACCTTTTTCATTAATGTCAAAGGGGGAGTAATTTATATAGATAATGTGTATATATGGGGAGAAATATATATATATGTGTGTGTGTGTGTGTGTGTGTTAAGAGATGCAATGATATACAGTTATTTTGTGTGTTAAGTCATTTTGAGAAACTTGGCCACATTCCTTTGTTGTCATTAATGAAAAAGGGGGATATTGTGTGAAAGTTGACTCCTAGAGGATACATGACTTATTTTGTGTTGTCATTATGGCAACAAAGTCATATTAATTTTCTGTCAAAGATAACTTAGAAGATAAAATGACTAAGTATGGAAAATAGGATAGACAGAGTTATACAACGATCAACACATCAACGCACGTGTGAGAGATTGAATCAGAGTATGCATGTTTAGATATATGTTCTATGTGATGTATACATACTAAGTCTAGACATGCATGGTATAGAATGATAGTACAGACAAGTTACAGGAAGAATGGTAATACTGCGGTTCAAGAAACAGAGCATGTAGCCAACTTCAGTTTTTGGATCAATGTGAATTGTTTTGTTGTATAAAGGCCAATCACCTTTGATTATATGTTTGTAATAATGTCTTTATTATTGTTGTAAACATGCTTAAACTAATTTTTTTGGAAGCGTTGTGTTTTTAGGGCTGACTATAGTCTTGTTTTGAGTTGTGTTTATTCGGACATGAACATATAAATATGTAATGTAAATGTAGATTACAAGTGTCAAAGAATATGCATGAGAAAGACATAGAAGAGTAGTATAATGAAGTCAGTATGAGATAAATCTCTATAAGAGAGTAAGAGCATCAGCACATAAATGGAACTGATCAAACAGTTCAGTATCTTCACAACAGTTCATTTTTGATATAGTGTATATCAACTATTAGAAGGTTGTAGCCTTCATCTTATTGGGCAGTGAGCTTGTGCAACGAGCCATATACCTCTAACATGGTTTTTTAATAGACTCCTAATAGGTTAATTTTACTTGGATTGTAAATATTGCTCCTAACAGGGCAAAGGAACTTTAACAGGTTCATTATACTAGTACAATATTTGTGGGTACTAATTCCCACGGGGTTTTTCCTCTGATCAAGGTTTCCCCGTAATCATATCATGTGTTATGAGTTCTTATGTTAAGCTTCATTTAATGTATGTTTGATTTATGTTTAAAGTGCTGAAATATAATTAATAGACAAACACTGATTCACCCNTCCCCCCCCCCCCCCCCCTCTCTTAGTGTTTTTAATAGAAACCTCATAGATCTTACATGCTTTATTATTGTCCTATTCATGAGTTCAACCAATCCCTTTTCTTGTGGATTCCTTGGAATTTATTTCTACCTATGAATACCATTAGAGGACCAATAATCATCAAATTCTTTGGTGCAATGCTCAACACCATTATCAAATTTGAGACATTTTAGTCTTTTACAAATCTCATTCTCAACCAATCTTTTCCATTTTTTTATAACTTAAATACATATGATATTTTTTCCTAAGCAAATAAATCCATAATTTCCTAGTTGCATCATCAATGAATGTAACATAATATAGGGAGACACCAAGGGAAGCAACCTGAGTTGGTCCCCATACATCTATATGCACAAGCTCTAATTTCTCATCTTATTTTCATTTCCACTCTTTAGAAAACTAAATCACTTTTATTTTCTATACACACAACTCTCACATAAATCTATATTGACACATTTCAGACTTGGTAAAAAATTTTTTGAATGAATTAATTTCATAAATTTTTCACTAATGTGCCCAATCCTGCTGTGTCATAATGTTGTTTCACAATCCATAGTGGTTGTTTGATGTTCTACCCGTTGAACTACAACAATAATTCCTAAAAATTAAATTTTCTTTACAACAAATAAAGTAGAAGGAACAGTATGACATGTACAAAGATATAAGGTGCCTACTTTAATACCTTTTTCTACCAGTAAGGCACCTTTTGAAACCTTCCAATTTTTATCATTAAAAGTGACTATGCAACCTTCATCACCTAGTTGTCCCACTGAAATTAAATTCCTAATCAGCCTTAGAACATGTCTTACCTCTTTTAGTAGCCAATAATTCTCATTTTTCAACTTAATCTTAATTTTTCCCTTCTGACGTAGAGTGGGAAACTAGAATAATGATAACACCCAAGTTACTATTTCTTCACCCTTTATCACACTCCTAATCAATCTTAATTGAGATCCTCAATTCACTTACACCATGGACTATCATGAAATTTACACTTTTATGGAGTGATAATAATTCCTATGGCTTAGGACACTCCTACTAGACGTGTGAACAAGTTTGAGCACTTCACACCAAGTTTAGATTTACCAAGCAACGAACAGTTCTATTGGCTAGCAGCCCTAACTAGTCAATTTTTGGGGGACAACTCCCAAATCAGGTATAGAATCCTTTGAAAAATAGGGATTTAGATACCCTTTATGTACCTTAGACAAACTCCAAGAGATCATATCCTAACACTACTCCACACCTCCAAACCCTCGCCAAAGGATCCAAACTTAATAGGCCTAATTACGATTGGTTTCCAAAGGGGGTGTTAAGAGATGGGTTCAAAGGGCCAATATAACCACTTGTATACATTCTTCTATACTTAAATGCAGTGAATCCAATTTTTTTCATCCTCGCCACTCATCTGTATGACTGTCTTATCACTCTTCCTTGTGTCCAGAATAAGCACATGGACATGTTTAACCTAGGGCTTGGTGGGAAAATCATAAACCAGTGCACCATGATCCTTCCCTTCAAGATTCTTAAATTACATGCCCCTAACTTGCATTCTACATGGATTCATGTGTTTTCCATCGTGGGATTGCAAGTTAGGGCTCCATCTCTTACTGTCCCCTATAAACAATGCTTTCCTAGACAATCTTCACCAAACTGATCACAAATCTTGCCAAACGCCACCAAATTGGTTGATACCAATTGCATTTGAACAATAATTCACAACACTATGCAAAACATCAACACTTCATTAGTTTCAATCACCAAACAATCATACATTACAGAGACAGGGAGGAATCAAGAAAAAATAGAGTTTTATTCCTTCAATTCCCACCATAATTCATACATCGACAACCACCTATCATGGATGTTCAAAATAGACCTTAATATACCTCCTTGAATGGCTATAACTATTTTCAAATGGTTGTGTCCATTGGTTGCAAAAATGCAACTTCTCAAGCAATTTTTTTAAAAGTTGCATAACATGTTTTTAAATGTTGCATGACAAATTTTACACCTTTTGTGCACTTTTACAAAAATAGACTCTAATTCTTCTATCTTAGGTTGTAGGTTCTTTTAAGGCTTATAAAACATCATTTTATTCCTATAGCTACCTCCAAATCCATAAGGGCTCTACTACAACCCTTATTGTACCCTTTGGTCTAATTAGGAGTCTAGGTTCATAAAACACCTTAGAGCCTATAAGCCTTACAATTGGGTCCAAAATTACATCATGAATTATCCCACTAGATCAAATCCTTTGTTCCTACCTACCACACACTTGATTAAATTAGGGTTCCCTACACCATACTCTAAGGACCAGAAAAAATCAAGTCCCTCGTGTTGGAAACTCTTAGACTTTTACTCTTTTTTGTTCAATGGCTTTAGTAGTCATCCAAGTAGCTGATCTTCCAGGGATTGATACTTCCACTTGATCAGATGCTCATAATAGGTATTCCTCCTTAATTTTTTGTTCATCATATTGTTAAGAACACACTTTATGTCATATTTGTGCTATATTGGTAGATCTCTCACAAAGTCTGCATTTCTCTCCTCAAGTCGATCTGTATTAAAAACATCACTAATAGTAGCCTTATATGCATAAATGTCAGAAACATTAAATATAGGGGAAAGACCTATATCAAGAGGAAGATAAATTTTTTAGGCATTGGTGTCACACTTCTTGAGAATCTTGAATGGACCTGTCTTCCTCATCGTGAGCTTAGTAAAATTTTATTTTGGAAGCCTTTCCTTCTTAAGATGAATCATCACCATATCTCCCACTTAAAACTCTACATCTCTGCTCTTCCTATATGTTGCTTTCTTTTACTTTTCATTCATATGTGTTAACTTATCCCTCACTTGTTGATGAATATTTCTCATCATTTTTGCAAAATATTCTACCTGTGCACTTCTTCTTTCCAATTCTATCAAATCCCTTAACTCCAAAATACCTTGTGGGTGTGTCCCATAAACAATTTTGAATGGGCTCAGACCAGTGTTCCTATTCATGGAGTCATTGTAGGAAAAATTTTCTTGGAGAATGATAGAATCCCAACTTACTGCATGTTCTTTAGTTAGAAACATTAATAGGTTAACAAGTGACCTATTAACTACCTCTATTTTTCCATCAGACTAAGGATGATAAGCTAAAGAGAAAGACAATTTTTTACCTAGTCTTTTCCAAAGAGTCCTCCAAAAGTGTCCAATAAATTTAGAATCACTGTCTGAAATGATGGATAATGGTAAACCATGAAGTCTTACAACCTCCTTTAAAAAAATACCTGCAATATGGGATGCATCATGTGTATTTTTACAAGGTAGTAAGTGAGCCATCTTTAAAAATATATCCACCAAAACATATATAATGTCATGACCCAGTTTTGTTCTTGGAAGTTCTAGTACAAAATCCATACTCACTAAATCCCATGGATTACTTGTAATTGGTAAAGGACTATAAAACCCTACATTTAAACTAATCTCTTTATCCTTTTGACACACCATGCACTCTTCAACAAACTTTTCAAATTCTATCTACATCCTTGGGAAAAAGAAAAACCTCCAAACAAGTTCAAGTGTCTTATCAATCCCATAATGTCCTGATAAACTTCCAGAATGCTTTTCCATTTCAATATTTTCTCTCATTGAGCACATATGAATGTAAATTTGACTCCCTTTGAACAGTAAACCTTCTTGCAAAATCAAATCAGAGACCTCTATGTGGCATCTATCTCCCATTTCCATGCATACTGGATATGCTTTTTTAAAATCTTCATCTTCTGGATACATGTCCTTCATTGAACTCACCTCAATTCTTTCTAATTCAATTTTCCTTACTATCAAATTTCCCTTGCTAACGGCATCAACCACCTTATTGGCTACCCCTTTCTTGTGCTTAATTGTTAAAGTGAAATATTTAAGATATTTCATCCACTTCAAGTGTCTATACTTCAACTTCTCCCGCCTATTCAAAAAACTCAATGCATGATTGTCAATAAAGACCACAAATTCCTTAGGTAATAAGTAATTTTTCCATTTTATCAGATAATGAACCATGACATACATCTCTAGATCATAAGTAGATTATTTTTTATTTTTCTTCATTCATTTTCTCACTAAAAAAGGGCACATGGTTGCCCTCTTGACTCAAAACTCCTCCTATAGCCCTATTACTTGCATCACATTCAATTGGGAAGACCTTATAGAAATCTAGTAATACTAAGATGGGTTGATCTCATACCCTCTTCTTCAAATACTCACAAGACTTATATGCATTATTAGTCCAATCAAATTGACATTTTCTAACCCCACTTTATGGTGTCAATCATGGGTGCACATACATCTTTGAATTTCTTTACAAATTTCCTATAAAAACTAGCAAGACCATGGAAACTCTTTACCTCACTTTCATTTCTATGTGTTGGCCAGTTCAATATTGCTTCCACCTTGGAGGGATCCATCTTGAGGCTTCCTTTAGAGATTAAAAAAACAAGAAACACTAACTCTTTTTGCAAGAAGACACATTTTTCCAGACTTATCTTCAACTCCTCGTGATTAATTCTTTTTAATACCAAATCCAAGTGCATTAGATGTTCACCTTTATCCTTAATAAAATAAGTATATCATCTAAGGAAACTACTAAAATAATACTTATGAAGGGTTTGAGAGCTTCATTCATGAGCCTCATGAATGTGTTAGGGGCATTAGAGAGGCCAAATAGCATAACCAACCACTCATATAGGCCTTCATTATCTTTAAAGAAGATTTCCACTCATCTCCCTCTCTTATCCTTATTTGGTGGTATCCACTCTTCAAATCCACCTTATAATAGTACCTTGGTCCTCCTTTAAAATACAAAAAAATTTCTATCTAAGGCGTTGGAAATCTATATCTAATTGTGATCTTATTTATGGCTCTGGAGTCCATACACAATATTCATGATCCTTCCTTCTTTGGAGCCAAAATAGTAGGGACTACACATGCACTCTTTCTTTTCCTTATGAATCCTTTGTCTATTAATTCTTGTATTTTCCTTTCAATTTCTTCATTCTGATCTGGTGTCATTTTGTATGCTTCTTTGTTTGGAAATGTAGACCCAGGAATAAATTCTATGTAATGGTTAACATCTCTATGGGGTGCCAATTTCTCTGGTAACTGCCAGCAACTATCCCCTTATATCTATCCAACAAATCTTTCACCTCCTTGGGACCTGTTAGCTATTTTTCCCTGACCTTGTCAAAGAAAAGGCTAATTAACGAGGATCAAACAAACCCTCCTACTCTTCGAGCTCAAAGGCTCAGGCAGGTGTACCTGTTGGATTCACTTCTTTCAGTGAATCAGGGGATGGATTCCTACCCATCACACTTGATATAATAATCATTCACAGCTCTTTAAACAGAAAGGGAAAATGATTTGAATAATTGATTGATG
>MU223707.1:29358-79373 GCA_018584345.1 Thuja plicata | reverse complement strand
CTTGCTCTCCTTGAGAGAAACTCATATTCAAATGCACAGATACCTTGTAACTGGTATATTAACATGCCTTACAAGTTAATATACAAGAATCAAAACAAACATACAAAGACATCATACAAGTTCTGAATAGGGATTTCCTTTTATTTTCATTAAAAATCATCTGAAACTGTACATTTCAAGACCATGAACACAAAAATTAAGACTCAAAATCCTGGAAGCTGCCCAGCAGCATAAATTTCAACATCTCTTTTACAATTGAGAAGAAACTGAAATATAGGAGAATGAGAGAAACAAATTTAGTCACCGACACCTGTCCTTCTCTCTCATAAAATATCTGCAAGCACTTCCTTCTGTTACTGCCAAAATCTGATTTGTTATGCCCTCAAATGGTCTGTAAAATTAGATCCCTCTCTTCAATACCTTTCCAACGGTATATAATAGCTGATACTTTGACAAAATTTGCCCCCTGAATCATCAAAAATACTTGGCCTTTCCGTGCACAATTTCTGAACAATTCTAAAATATTTGACAATTTTCAATAGTCAACTATTGAATTGAAATCAAATTTAAAACTCTGTGTATTTTACTCTTTTTTGCTCACATTGCACCAGAATTTGACAAGTGGCACTCGCTGATTTGCTCTGAAAATTCACTTTGCATCCTTAAATGGCTCCAAATTTACCTTGTGCGACTGGGTTGAATCGCTCGGTCGCAACACTTTTTGGCCTCAACACAAACCTTGTGCGAGTGCGCGACGAGCTGAGTCTCTCACTCGCGTGCATTTTCAAAGATCTCAATGTTTATGCACGATTGTGTGACGAGCAATTTCAGGTTGTGCGACTGAGCGACTAGAAGCTGAGCGACAGCGCGACGAGCTTGGTCGCTCACCCGCAAGTCAAATTTGAAGTTTCAGTCTTCTTGTGCGACTGCGCGACGCACTCATATTTGGGTCCACGACTGCGTGAATGGCTCAGTCGCTCACCCGCGCATCATTTTTGATGTCTCCTCTAACCAGCACGACTGCGTGACGAGCTCGGTCGCGCAGTTGTGAGTTACTTCTTCAATTTTTTTCTCAGGCGCGACTGAGCGACTACTCAGTTTTCTTCCTTCGCGAGCGCGCGATGCCTTCTGCAAAATTATGGTCTTGACCGACTGGGAATGCTTCCCAAGGCAAGGCGCCATGTATGATCGCATGTGCAGAGCTTCCTCCTTCTTATTCAAATTACATGTGTGTATTTTTGCTTATAAACTCTTCATTTTTCCTTCGTGGGAGCAATGTGGGATATTACAATTCACAGTTGTAAAGCCATTTTCGGATTTTTCTTTAAAATATTATGCATAGCTCATGTAAGTCAACCTCTAGCCCCTGGAAGCTCGCCAAGAGCCTCTGGGCTCTTATTCTTACCAATGATGTTTGCGTTTTACCTTATAAAGATAAAAAAAGGCCATTACCCAGCCAATGTGGGACAAAGCGAATTCACTGTTTTCACTTTCCTAGGCTTTTCCATTTAAAACTGCTCACTGATGTCAATGCAATCCGGAAAATGAAGACCATGGATGGATTCCATGGGTCAAAATGCCCCTTTCTGTGGAGGAAAATCTGTAGATTACTCTTGGAAACTTTCAAAAAAAAAACTCAAAATCTCTTCTCATAAGCTATCGCAGCCTTGCTGTGTAGTGGCCATTAAAACAGTTTTTCTTTCCCACTTAATGTTAATTCTTGCACAGCCTGTTTCCTTGGTTTCAAATCTGCAAAATACTATAAACACATCCCCCAATCTGCGCAGTCTGTTGGATTTGATATGCCACTGTTTAAAATTACTGCTGTGCTGATTTGTGGCTGAGGAGTTCATTAAAATTGCTCTCCCTCTAATCATCAATGTCTGCGCTGATTGATGCCATGAAAGTTACCATTTCAATGTTTTAAAAACTATAAAAAACCTTCCTCTTTGTTGAGATGCTACGCAAGGTGCTGGCAATGTACTTTGGAAATTACATTGCTTGGAAACATTCTGTGGGATGTAGCTTACACTTGCAGATTACATTAGCTTGGAAGCCTCTTCATTAAACAGTTCATATGCCTGGGATTTTGCTGCGCTGGCAATGGAAATGGTATTGGCTCCCCAAAAATAGCATGTGCTTACTCCTCTTTCATGGTGTGAGTAATTGGTAAGCAATTTGAACATTTATGCCTTTGCAATTTGTATTTACTCCTCTCTATATTTCAAAGTCTGCACAACTTGTCTGTCTGGGCAGCTTATAATAAACAATGCCTGGCTATCAGCCTCTTTATCTGCACATTGACACCTTACAATGGCCCTTTCTGTAAAAAACTTTATTGCATTGGAAATGGCATTGTGAGCCCAAGGTTGTTCAACTTTTCAAATTCGAACCTTTAAAAGGCAATTGGCTCCCACAACTGGCCTTAAAATTTCACGGAAACAAGTAATCTAACCTTGTCATTTGAAAAGAAGACTCATTCATCCATAACAAGCATGCATGCAAAAGGAATCCTTCAGATTTAGTCTCCGGCACAAGATATAGCAATGCAAACTTAGCTTCCCAGAAGACTACATAGGTACAACTACGGAATCACCATAAATCCCCTTCTTATAGACCATTGCAAAATGACTAAAGCACATTCGGGAACTTTGCCATGAAGTCAGATAGTACATTTATATGCAATGAACATGATGCCTTGATTTGTTCCTGAAAACATCCTTCAGACATAAAGTTATCATTTCCCAAAAATGACCATTCTGCACACATACTGTCAAAAAATGATTTTTAATCGCCGTAATTGATTTTAAAAGGCTGACGAATGGATTAATAGGGGGCTCAAGTCTGAATTGGAAGTAGTGTGTCAGCTTTGCAAGACAATGCAAAAATAAATTAATCAAAATAATGAACCGGCCAAAAGTTATTCACTGGCAAAGTAGGGCATTTCGTAAACTTAACTCTTTTCCGCACTGCAAACTGAACAAATTGCCTCTGAAGAATGAATTCATAGGGTCATCAAAAAGATCTTCCAGAAACCCAACCTCTAGATCCTGAAAGAATGTCATATGTGGAACATGACCCCTCAGTTTCCTTCCTCTAAAAAGAAACTTTTGAACTGATACCGATCTGCAAAGATAGCACTTTAACACTTCCTGAATTTTAACACAGTAAATATGCAGGAATCGGGTTCAGAATTGGCAAAGAAAAGTGATCAACCAGATTGGTCAAGGCTTGGGAATATTCAAAGGAGTTCGTTCCTAGGTCTATAATCCAGGTCAACCTTCAATTATCCAAAATGTTCACCCGGGTATAGACTTTCAAAAGCTCAAAGTGGGTCACTTAGTAATTCTGAACTTGAATACACAGAAAATCAGAATAAATCATTATCAGAATGGTTCTTGAAAACTTGTCATCCGATATCATAAAGATATGCAGACTGGAGCATATGGAGTGTGTGACCACTGGAACACAATACAAAAGGAATTATTTCAATTGGGTGAATTGGTCAAAAGTTGTAACGTGTCAAAAAGGGCTACTCAGAAATCTGGACAGAACCAAGAAGCAAGACAATTCTGGAAGACCAACTTTGGGAGATCCAAAATCCAAACAAACGGACTTGAAATGGATTGACCTTTAGAACATAAGTTCTCTGATATGTATACTAAATAATCCCAAAGTGGCGGGCCATGAAATTTAACAGGGTGCAAGTTATTCAGAAGCAAACTAGGCCTTAAACAGTAAAATGACACTTAGCAAAAGGGCAGATTTATGATAAGCGCCTCCAAATGGCTACTTCCAAAACAAGTCATAACTGAAATTTGAGAGCTGGAACCCACTGTATATGCCAAATGAAAGGTGAGGAATACATCTCCCAAGAAGTTTCTCACAAAAATCAAGAGGCCTCTTTCTACATGCATTCACAATATGCCTTTTCCACGAGTTTCTTAGGGCAACAATCTGCATTTAGAGAAAATTTCAAGTGTAGTCACTCCAAATTTCTTCAAAATTTGAGAGTACTAACAGGACCTACATCTCTCTCTTATGTCTATTTATCAGTCTTCTTCTTCACTATTTATTTTGGTTTCATCACTAGTAATAAGCATGGGGTATCCTTCTCTTTGAGGGTCTTCATGAATTCTCTCTCATCCACTAGCACTATACTGGTTACTATGTGTTTATCCTTACCATCATCAGGGAGTTGGGTCATAGAGTAGCTCACACCATCCTTAGTCACTAAATAGACATTCTTCTTACCATCATGTTGTGCAGTACCATCATATTTCTAGGGTCTCCCTAAGATTAAGTGAAAAGAATCCATATACATCACATCACACAGTATTATGTCCCTATATTCACCTATTTGGAATTCTACCCAAACTTGCTCATTTATTAGATCTTGTTGTTCTTTACTCAACCAAGAGACTTTATAGGGGCAAGGGCATGGGATCTTCTTCAAACCAAGCTTATTAATCCTTCGCAATTGGTACTTTCAAGATGGTCCTTTTGAACATATTGCACTCCCCTTGCTCTTGTTCTATAGGTCTTGATTTTGATTGTGTGTTGTGCTCATCTTCTTCCCGAGCCATATGAATCCTTCTTTATCCTCCTTAACTAGTTGAACCTTATTTTTTAGGGCACTAAACTATTGGTGTCAAATCTGATTATATGTGAAGCATCTTCCACTGAACACATTTGGTCATGTACCCCCAAATATTCATCTTCTATTGGATCTCCTTCGTCCAAAATTTCCTCTATGAATTGACTCTCCTTGCTGGTCCTATTTTTTTTTACTCTCTTTGTGGTCTAGGAGATATTCCTCTTCCACCAAATCTACCTCTTCCTCTGAATTTTCCTCCTTTTCCTCTATTCTAATTATCCCCCTTTCTCTTTTATTTTTCTTCTATTCACATGCCATTTAGAAATACTTATGAACTGTCTCAAGATTGAAGAGACTAAGTTCATCCTAAATTTTGTATCTGAGGCAATTCAGATACCTTGCTAACTTTTTATTCCCACTCTCTGGTACTCTTTCTTTGGGGAACATCTTATAAAATTCCTTCGTATAGATACTTACATCTAAGTCCTTTTGTCTTAGATTTTGTAAGTTCCTATGTATAATTACCTCATAATATTCTGGTACAACTTGTTTCTTAATCTCTACAATCATTCTTTTCCATGAAGAGATAGGATTCTTACCTTTCTCCAATCTATCATTCTATAAGAAGTTCCACCAATTAAGGACAAAACCTTTCAAATTGGACTTAGCAGTTCTCACCTCTTGGTGGTGAGGTTCTTCATCACATTAAAATTTATTTTATAATGCTTCCAACCAATCCATAATTTCCTCATGGCTCAACTTCCCAGGGAACATTGGTTAGCTCACTTTACTCTCCTTATCACATACCATTTCAAGGGATTCAATGAAGGGTCTTTGATCTATAAGTAACCTTTCTCTTTCCTACAAAGCGGTCTCTTCTTCATTTGTGTCTCCTTCTTCAAAGTCTTCTCTATCCCTTATGTGTACCTTTTTGTTCAATCTTTGTATCTCTTCTTGCATCTTTCTACTCTCTATCATGTGCTCTCTCATTATCTTTGTGAGATCCACATTGGTGACCCTTGCTGGGAAATCATCATCATATCCACCTTCTATTCTATCTCCCATTTCCAAAACCTTTTACCTAAGCATACTCCTAGTGCTCTGGTACCACATGGTGCGAAGTGGGCAACCAGAAGAATGAAAAAACCCAACTTATTGTTTCTTCACCTTTTATCACACTCCTAATCAATCTCAATTGAGCTCCTCAATTCACTTAGACAATGGATAGACATAAAATTCACACTTCAATGGAGTGATAAGGATTCCTAGGGCTTAGGACACTCCTACTAGACTTGTGAACAATTTTGAGCACTTCACACAAAGTTTAGATTCACCAAGCAACAAATAGTTTTATTGGCTAGTATCCCTAGCCAGTTTGTTTTTCAAGGAAAACTCCCAAATCTGGTATAAAATCCTTTGAAAAAAATATGGATTCATATACCCTTTATTGACAGTGGACAAATCCTAAGAGATCATGTCGTGACTCTTCTCTCCACCTCCAAACCTTCGCCAAAGGACACATACCTAATAAGCCTAATTAGGACTAGTTTCTGAAGGGGGTCTTAAGAAATGGCCTCAAAGGGACAACCTTACCACTTGGATATGTTATTCTATCTTTAAATTCATTGAATCCAATTTTTTTCCCTCACCACTCACTCGTATGATTGGCTTATCAATTTTCCTTGTGTTGAGAGTAAATACATTGACATATTTAACCTAGGGGTTGGTCGGAAAATCACCAACCCATGAACCATGATCATTCTTTTAAGGATACCTAAATTAAATGCCCTTTATTGGCATTCCACCAGGATTCATGGATTTTCCATGGTGGGATTTCAAGTTAGGGCTCCATCCCTAACTGTCCCCTATAAACAAGGGTTTCATGGAAAATCTTTGCCAGACTAGTCACAACTCTCGCTAAACTCCACTAAATTGCTTTAGACCTAATGAATTTGAAAAAAAATCACAATACTATTGTGGGATTTGAGAGACAAATCCATAGAACCTGAAGAATAGCTGCATGCAAGAAACCTGTAACAAGAAGGAAGCAGGAAGAGGGAAAGAGAAGAACTTAGAAGTTGCTCAAGAAGTGAGAGGTAAATTTTAATCCGAATTCATGAAGAAAGAACTACGAAGTTCAACCTATAAAGGTGAATGAAACCCTAAAACTAGAAAATCTAGGTTTCACATTAATAATTAATTTAAATATTAATTATAATGCACCTAAGAGATAGCTTAAGTAAACTAGAGTGATAAACAACTTAATTAATTAAATCAAAGTGATCTACTTAATAAGTGTAAATAGATAATTACTCTAACACCCCCCCTTAAGTGAAGCTCAGGAGGTAAGCTAACCTAGCATAGCTATGAAAGCAGGAAAATGGGTCCTAGCAACTATGCCTGATCAGGTACCCAAGCACAACCAAATCTCTGTAAAGCAAAGAAATAGAGAAAATGACATGGGAAAAACCCTACTCCAAGAAGAGATAGAAATAAATACAGAAAAGAATGGCTCAAGAGACTCTCTCAAAACCATAAGTACAATCAAACCCCTCATGAGAGAGGGATGAGACACCAAAGCCCCGCCAGAATGATGGAACCCCTATAGGAATGATCGAACCAATGGAACTCCAATGTGGAAGAAATAGAGGTACGAAGCAACAAGGAAACCCCTAAATGAGAGGTGAAACTAGAAGGCCAAGCTGGTGCTCAAAGGAGAATGAATGAGACTCCTGGAATGGAATACCCAATGAAGGTGGGCCAATAGATGGGCTGAATCTGTCACCTGGGAGGAGATGAATGTCCTTGGATATGCCCTCAACAACTAGAGGGGAAGGCTTGATGCAGGGAGTGACCATAACAAGGACTGCTGAAAAGGAATCACGTTGAACAAATGCAGGTGCAATAGGAGGAGGAGGTGGAGAAGCCACAACACTGATCTCAGGAGAAACATAGAAGTTCAGGTGACCCGACTTCTTCTCACTAGGCACTCATGAAGTAGGAGAGATATTCTCCTACACTGGAGATGGTGGACCAAAATGGGAGAAGGAGTATAGATGGGTGGAATGATCAACTGTCCCTGTAGCAACAATGTGGCTAGTTGCACTATCTCTGATGTGTATAGATCCTGCAGTGAACTCAACTGTCTTCTTTGTCCTGCTATGAGTAATCTGATAAATGGAGAGAAGGTTCGATGACAAGGATGGAATAAATAGTACATCATCGAATGCACCACCTTTGATGTCAATAGAACCCTGACCACACATAGGCATAATAGTGTCATTCCCCATTAAGATGTGTGGGGTATGAGAGGCCGCAAAAGATGAGAAGGAACTTTGAGAAGATGCAATATGATGTGAAGCACCGGAATCCAGCAACCACCTAGAAGAGGGAGATATAGCATATGCACATAAGGCATGACCCTTTCCATTGTCTGACCCATATTCTTGAGATGATAGTGATGAAGACCAACAAGAAGAGGAAGAAGGAATATCAATTCTTATGAAGAAGAGTTGTCAAATCAGCAATCTATTGGGCATATCCATCAACCTTCTTTTGAAAGCACTTAGAATCATCATGATTGAACTTATTGCAATATGTACACTTGGTTTTGTCTGTATTCAATTTCCCCTTAGGTGAAGGAGGTGGGCTAGAGGAATACTGGGAAGGAGAATCCTTCCAAGATTCTATGGATGATGATACCTATTTCTGCTCCAGTTTCCATGGAGATGGGTGAGCAACCAAGGCATGGCTCATAGATCCTGAAGCATCATTCAACTATTGAATTTTTTATTTCTCTCGAGTCAACCAATCACAAAAGGCCACAAAGGAAGGTATATTGTTCCTAGGACCCAAGGCATCCATAGTGGAATAGAAAGTGGAGGAGAAAATCTGGAACTCTCTATGAAGCTTTGAGAGTATCAGAAAGATACACTCATCATCTGATTTTTTCTTCCCACATCCCTATAAAAGTGATCAGAGAGCATTGAACTTCATCAAGAAGTCTTTAATGGTAGAAAAACTATCAGGAGATAAGGATGTCAACTCTGCATCAAGCTAAAGTGCTCGGAATGCATTCACTATGGCAAACAGATCTGCAAACTTTCTCCAATAGGTACGAGGAATGGTCCAACCATCCAGATGAAACATGAGGTTGTTTGAATGTACAGTGCAATAAAACCCATGGATTCATCCATTTTGTTTCTGTTCTGAAGGACCTCAAAGAGACAGTTCAGAATAGGTTGGTTCTCACCCAGACATGACCATAAGCTAGGTGACATGAGTAGCCTAGTCATGTGTGCTTTCTAGGTGTGATAATAGTGTGGTGTTAGCCAGGCCACAGAGGGGTTCGACATTAAGAGAAGAAGTAGACGAAAGTAGAAGGGTCATTTCTAAATTAAAGTATAGAAAGAAAATGCACCCCCAATAATGTATAAATCTATTCCTCATACACCAAAGAAATAACTATAGAAAGCACAAAAAATGAGAAGAAAAACTAGACACCAGATGCAGAGATAGAGGAACCTGAAACATCTACTTCAATGCCAAAACCAAGAACTCAAATGGTCAAATCAGAAAATGAGACCAAAACCATTGTGTCTGGCTTAGAAACACCTTTCTAACGATATTTTTTTTCTGAAAAATGGACACCATATGCACGAGTTATGACCGAAAAACCAACTGCACCTCTGAAAAATAGCTCTATGGAAAAAAAAGACACGGGAAAAAAATTGACTGCCATCAGCACGTCATGGGCAAAAAAAAATTTCTAGTCGCCGGAAAGTAGAAAATCGGCAAAATTTTTTGAAAAAATGCCAGAATATTCTGACAGCAAGTGACATCAACAATGACATCACCTCCGCTGGCAGGCGGTGGCGGTTGGGTGGCTGTCACCGACGGAGGTAGCAAGCAGGTGGCTCCCAGGTGGCGCTGTACCGACGAAGGGCTGGGTGGCGGCAGGAGTGGCGCATCGACAGGGGGCCATACGTAGACTAAGAGCGGGTGGTGTTGGGCTAGCGTGGTGGTAGTGTGCTGGCAGTACGGCCGAAAACACCCCAAAAAACCTAAAAATGAGCTATTTTGTAAATTGTTTTCTCGGGAAGCGAGTCGTACGACCTAAGGGTTAAATTTTTTTCCCAGAAGCTACGGAAAAGTTGATCTCTCAGGCCCTCTAACTGCAATGGCAGCATCCATTTTTTCTCAAAATGTTCCAGTCAAAAGTGCCTCCTCTAGATTCAAGGAAAAACCCTAGAGACGCTGTGGTTTTCTTCTTCGAATCACAGCTTCAAAAACCTTTAGACTAGGTAGTAGCAGGAAATCTTTGATACCATGTAGGATTTGAGAAACATATCCACATAACCTGAAGAACACTTGCATTCAAGAAACTTGTAACAAAAAGGAAGCATGAAGAGGGAAAGAGAAGAACTTAGAAGTTGCTCAAGAAGTGAGAGCTAAATTGTAATCTGAATTCATGAAGAAAGAACTAAAAAGTTCAACCTATAAAGGTGAACAAAACCCTAAAACTAGAAAAGCTAGGTTGTACATTAATAATTAATATAAATATTAATTATAATGCACCTAAGAGATAGCTTAAGTAAACTAGAGTAATAAACAACTTAATTAATTAAATCAAAGTGATCTAATTAATAAGTATAAACAGATAATTACTCTAACAACTATGTGAAATTTCAATACTTCATCAGTTTCAATCAGTGAACAATTGTACATTACAAAAATAGAGAGAAATTAAGAAAAAAAGAGTTTTATTCCTTTAATTGCCACCATTTTTCATACATTGACAACCACCTGTCATGGATGTTCAAAATAGACCTTAAAAGGCCTCCTCAATTTTCTACAACTATTTTCAAATTGTTGTGGCTGCTAGTTTCAAAAATGCAACTTCTCGAGCAACTTTTTGAAAAGTTGCATAGTAACATTTTACATCTTGCATGACAACTTTCACACCTTTTGTGCACTTTACAAAAATAGACTCTAATACTTCTATCTAAGGTTGTAGGTTCTTTTAATCCTTATAAAACATCGTTTTATGCCTAAACCTACCTCCAAATCTGTAAGGACTATACTAGAACCATTAGTGTACCACTTGGTCTAATTAGGACTCTAGGTTCATAAAACACCTTAAAGCATATTAGCCTTACAACTGGGTCAAAAATAACATCATGGATGATCCCCCTAGATCAAATCCTTTATTCCTACATACCACATATTTTATTACATTCTGGTACCCTTCACCATACTCCAAGTACAGAAAAAATCAAGTCCCTTGAGTTGGAAACTTTGATACTTTGACTCTTGTTTCTTCAATGGCTTCAGTAGGCATCCAAGTAGCATCTTAAAGGGCTTGACTCTCTTACTTGATCAAGTAATAATATTTAGGTATGCCACCTTGTTTTATTTCTCAACCTCTTGTCAAGAACACACTCTATCTCAGGTTTTGGTTGTGTTGATAGATCTTTCACCAAGTCTACATTGCTCTCCTCAGGTTGACCTGTATTAAAAACATCACTAACAATAGCCTTATATGCACATAAATGTTAGAAACATAAAAAATAATAGAAAGACCTATATCAAGGGGGAGATCAATTTTGTAGGCATTTGTGTCACACTTTTGAGAATCTTGAAAGGACTTGTCTTCCTCATCATGAGCTTAGTGAAATTTTCTTGTGGAAGCCTTTCCTTTTCAAGATGAATCATCACCGTATCTCCCACTTGAAACTGTACATCTCTTCTCTTCTTATATGTTACTTTCTTTTAATTTTTTATTCGTATGTGCTAACTTATCACTCACATGTTGATGAATTTCTCTAATCATTTCTTCAAAGTTTTCTCCTTGTGCACTTCTTATTTCCAAGTATCTCAAATCTCTTAAATCCAAAACACCTTGTGGTTGTGTCCCATAAATAATTTGGAATGGGCTCAGACCAGTGTTTCTATTGACTGAATCATTGTAGGATAATTTTTCTTGGGGAATGATATAATCCCAGCTTACTCCATGTTCTTTAGTTAGACACCTTAATAGGTTCACAAGTGACCTATTAACTACCTCTATTATTCCATTAGACTTAGGATGATAGGCTAAAGAGAAAGAAAAATTTTAACCCAGTCTTTTCCAAAGAGTCCTCCAAAAGTGTGTCATAAATTTAGAATCACTATCTAAAATGATGGATAATGGTAAACTTGAAGTCTTACAACCTCCTTGAATACAATACCTACAATATGGGATGCATCATGTGTAGTTTAACAAGGTAGGAAGTGGGTCATCTTGGAAAATCTGTCCTCCACAACATATATACTTGTATGACCCAGTTTTGTTCTTGGAAGTCCTAGCACAAAATCCATACTCACTAAATCCCATGGCTTAATTTTAATTGGTAAAGGAGTGTACAACCCTATTTTTGAAATAATCTCTTTATCCTTTCGACACGCCATGCACTTTTCAATAAATTTTCTGATATCTGTCTACATCCTTGGACAAAAAAAACCTCCTAACAAGTTCAAGTGTCTTATCAATCCCATAATGTCCTCATAGACTTACACAATGCTTTTCCCTTACAATATTTTCACTCATTAAGCATCTAGGAATGAAAATTTGAATCCCTTTGAAAATTAAACCATCTTTAAAAGTAAAATTTGAGAACTCCATGTGGTACCTATCTCCCATTTCTACAAATAGCGGATATGCTGCTTTAAAATAACCATATTCTAGATACATGCCCTTCATTGAACTGATCCCAATGCTTTCTAATTCAATCCCTTTATCCTCCTTAACTAGTTGACCCTGGTTTTTCAGGGCATCTAAACTATTGGTGTCAATTCTGATTGCATGTGAAACATCTTCCAGTGAACACATTTGGTCTAGTACTTGCAAATGTTCATCTTCTATTGGATCTCCTTCCTCCAAAATTTCCTATGTGACTTGACTCTCCTTCTTGGTCCTACTTTTTTTACTCTCTTTGTGGTCTAGGAGATATTCCTCTTCCACCAAATCTACCTCTTCCTCTGAAGTTTCCTCCTCTTCCTTTATTCTGAATATCCCCCTTTCTCTTTTATTTTTCTTCTATTCTTAGTGCCATTTGGAAATACTTATGGACTATCTCAAGATTGAAGAGACTAAGTTCATCCTAAATATTGTATCTGAGGCCATTCATATACCTTGTTAAATTTTTATTCCCACTCTATGGTACTCTTTCTTTGAGGAACATCTTATAAAATTCCTTCATATAGATACTTACATCTAAGTCCTTTTGTCTTAGATTTTGTAACTTCCTATTTATAATTACCTCATAATATTCTTGTACAAATTGATTCTTAATCTCTACAACCATTCTCTTCCATGAAGAGATAGGATTCTTACCTTTCTCCAATCTATCATTCTATAAGAAGTTCCACCAATTAAGGACAGAACCTTTCAACTTGGACTTGGTAGTTCTCACCTCTTGGTAGTGAGGTAGTTTATCACATTAAAATTTATTTTATAATGCTTCCAATGAATCCATAATTTCCTCATGGCTCAACTTCCCAGGGAACATTGGTAATTTAATTTTACTCTCCTTATTGCATACCCTTTCAAAGGATTCAATGAAGGTTCTCTTATCTATAGGTAACCTTTCTATTGCCTGCAAAGGGGTCTCCTCTTCATCCGCATCTCGTTCTTTAGAGTCTTCACTATCCATTATGTGTACCTTTTCCTCCAATCTTTGTATCTCTTCTTGCATATTTCTACTCTCTTCCATGTGCTCTCTCATTATTTTTGTGAGCTCCACATAGGTGACCCTTTCAAGGATATCATCATCATATCCACCTTCTATTCTATCTCCCATTTCAAAATCATTTTCCCTAAGGATACTCCTAGTGCTTTGATACCAGCTAGCACGAAGTGGGCAACTAGAAGAATGACAAAACCCAACTTACTATTTATTCACCTTTTATCATACTCCTAATCAATCTCAATTGAGATCCTCAATTCACTTACACAATGGATAGACATAAAATTCACACTTCTATGGAGTAATAAGGATTCCTAGGGCTTAGGACACTCCTACTAGACTTGTGAACAAGTTTGAGCACTTCACACAATGTTTAGACTCACCAAGCAACAATTAGTTTTATTAGCTAGTATTCCTAACTAGTTTTTTTTTCAAGGACAACTCCCAAATCTGGTATAAAATACTTTGAAAAAATAGGGATTCATATACCCTTTATTGACCTTAGACAAATCCCAAGAGATCATATCCTGACTCTTCTCTACACCTCCAAATCCCCACCAAAGGAAACAAACCTAATAATCCTAATTAGGACTATTTTCCCAAGGGGGTATTAATAAATTTTCTCAAAGGGCCAACCTTACCGCTTGGATATGTTCTATCCTTAAATTCACTAAATCCAATTTTTTTTCCTCACCACTCACTTGTATGATTGTCTTATCAATTTTTGTTGTGTCGAGAGTAAATACATTGACATATTTAACCTAGGGGTTGGTCAGAAAATCACCAACGCATGCACCCTAATCCTTCCCTTAAGGATACCTAAATTAAATTCCCTTAACTTGCATTCCACCAGGATTCATGGGTTTTCCATGGTGAGATTGCAATTTAGGGCTCCATCCCTGACTGTCCCCTATAAAGAAGCGTTTCATGGACAATCTTCGCCAAACTGGTCACAACTCTCGCTAAACTCCACTAAATTTCTTTAGACCTAGTTAATTTGAACAATAATTCACAATACTATGTGAAAGTTCAACACTTCATCAGTTTCTATCAGTGAACAATTGTACATTACAGAAATAGAGAGAAATTAAGAAAAAAAGAGTTTTATTCCTTTAATTCCCACCATTTTTCATACATTGACAACCACATGTCATGGATGTTCAAAAAAGACCTTAATAGGACTCCTCGAGTGACTACAACTATTTTCAAATTGTTGTGGTTGCTTGTTTCAAAAATGCAACTTCTCGAGCAACTTTTTAAATGTTACAAGAAAATTTTTACACCATTTGTGCACTTTACAAAAATAAACTCTAATACATCTATCTGAGGTTGTAGGTTCTTGTAAGCCTTATAAAAAATAATTGTATGACTAGACCTACCTCCAAATCCATAAGGACTCTATTACAACCCTTAGTGTACCCTTTGGTCTAATTAGGACTCTAGGTTCATAAAAAACCTTAGAGCCTATTAGTGTTACAAGTGGGTCCAAAATATCATCATGGATCATCCCACTGGATCAAATCCTTTATTCCTACATACCAAATACTTCATTACATTATGGTACCCTTAACCATACTCTGAGTATAGAAAAGTTCAAGTCCCTTGAGTTGGCAACTCTGATACTTTGACTTTGTTTGTTCAATGGCTTTTGTAGGCATCCAAGTAGCATCTTCGAGGGCTTGAAGCTCTTACTTGATTAGGTAATCATATTTAGGTATGCCTCCTTGGTTTATTTCTCAACCTCTTGTCAAGAACACACTCTATCTGAGGTTTTGGTTGTGTTGATAGATCTTTTACCAAGCCTGCATTTCTCTCCTCAGGTTGACCTATATTAAAAAACATCACTAACAGTAGCCTTATATGCACATAAATGTCAGAAACATTAAAAATAGCAGAAAGACCTATATCAAGGGGGAGATCAATTTTGTAGGCATTGGTGTCATAATTTTGAGAATCTTGAATGGACTTGTCTTCATCATCATGAACTTGGTGAAGTTTTCTTGTGGAAGCCTTTCCTTTTTAAGATGAATCATCACCATATCTCCCACTTGAAACTGTACATCTCTCCTCTTCTTATATGTTACTTTCTTGAACTTTTTCATTCATTTTTGTTAACTTATCCCTCACCTATTGATGAATGTCTCTAATCATTTCTAAAAATTCTTCTCCCTGTGTACTTCTTCTTTCCAATTATCTCACATCTCTTGAGTCCAAAACACCTCGTGGTTGTGTCCCATAAATAATTTGGAATGGGCTCAGACCAGTGTTCCTATTGACTGAGTCATTGTAGGATCATTTTTCTTCAAGAATGATATAATCCAAAATTACTCCATGTTCTTTAACTTTATACACCTTAATAGGCTCCCAAGTGACCTATTAACTACCTCTATTTGTCCATTGGACTTAGGATGATAACCTAAAGAGAAAGAAATTTTTTTACCCAGTCTTTTCCAAAGAGTCTTCCAAAAGTGTCCAATAAATTTAGAATCACTATCTGAAATGATGGATAATGGTAAAATTGAAGTCTTACAACCTCCTTGAATACAATACCTACAATATGGGATGCATCATGTGTAGGTTTACAAGGTAGGAAATGGGCCATCTTGGAAAATCTATCATCCACAACATATATACTTGTATGGCCCAGTTTTGTTCTTGGAAGTCCTAGCATAAAATCCATACTCACTAAATCCCATGGCTTACTTGTAATTGGTAAAGGAGTGTACAACCCTATATTTGAACTAATCCCTTTATCCTTTTGACACACCATGCACTTTTCAATAAAGTTTTTGATATGTGTCTACATTCTTGGCCAAAAAAAACCTCCAAACAAGTTCAAGTGTCTTATCAATCCCATAATGTCCCGATAGACTTACATAATGTTTTTCCCTTACAATATTTTCTCTTATTGAGCATCTAGGAATGAAAATTTGACTCCCTTTGAAAATTAAACCATCTTAAAAAATAAAATTTGAGAACTCCATGTGGTATCTATCTCCCATTTCTATGCATACCGAATGTGCTTCTTTAAAATCACCATCTTTTGGATACATGCCCTTCATTGAACTGATTCCAATGCTTTCCAATTGAATCACCCTTACTATCAATTTTTCCTTGCTAGGGACATCATCCACCTTATTGGATACACCTTTCTTGTGCTTAATCTTGAAAGTGAAAGCTTTAAGATATTTCATCCACTTCATGTGTCTATGGTTCAATTTCTCTTGCCTATTCAAAAACACAATGCATGATTATCACTAAAGACAACAAATTCCTTGGGTAATAAGTAATGTCTCCATTATCTTAGAGACTCGAGCATGGCATACATCTCTAGATTATAAGTAGATTATTTTTGTTTTTCTTCATTCAATTTCTCACTCAAGAAGGGCACAAGCCTACCCTCTTGACTCAAATATCCTCCTATAGGCCTATTACTTGCATCATTTCAATTGTGAAGACCTTATAGAAATTTAGTAACACTAAGATTGATTGATATAAAACCCTCTTCTTCAAATACTCAAAGGACTTATCTACATTACTAGTCCAATCAAATTGACATTTTCTACCCCCCTTAATGATGTCAATCATGTTTAAATTTAGAGAATTGATAAGCCAAGATCATCTGCATGCAAAATAACCTATTACAAAAGCAAAACTTGGAGACAAAAAATTTCTCAAAGACAAAATATTGATTCACTAAGGGAATAAAAAATACAAATAGATCAAACCTTATGAAGTTGATCGAAACCCTAAAGGGGAAAATCTACCTTGCATAATAATAATTAATAAAAGAATTAATTATTATAGGCCTAATGTTTAGCTTAAGTGAAATAGAGATAATAAGTGACTTGATAATTAAATAAATATGATTTAATTAATAATTGGAATCACTTTATTACTCTAGCACCCCCCCTTAAGATATAGTTAGGGAGAATCTATAAACCTAGAAACAACTACCGAAAGCAAGAAAATGGGTCTCGACAACAAGGCCTGATCAAGTACCCAAGTACAAAAAATATCTCTAAAGAGGAGAAAAGGAGAAAACCCAATGGGAAAAATCCCTCTCCAAAAAGAGATGAATCCTAGTGAAGGACTGAAGAAGCCTGAAAACTAGAGAATGTCCCAAAAAATAGGGACAAAGAAAGAACATGTAGAACACCTCTGAAGCATGAACCTGCAAACACTGTCCAAAAATAACTGTTGAAATCTCCACTGTAATTGAACATGATCAAGTGGAGAAGACTGTAAACAAAGCCTTAAGAGGCGATCAATAAAAGATGGAAGGATTCCTCTAAAAATGATTGAAAGAGTGTCCATATAATAAATTGTCCATCTAAACAAAATAAAATGGTACCCTAGTACATAGGAACAAATATTGAATACATAAATCACTCCATCAAACCAAGGAAGCATTATACCCAACAAGAGATATCCCCCATAATGCTAAGCATGGAGAGGAATGACAAGTACACTAAGTCAGAATGCCAAGAAACACTGCATGATGAAAAACATACAAACACATATAAAGGACGGTGTCATGGAAGGATCACTCCCTTGACACACATCATGAGGCTAATGTCATGGAAGGAATGCTCACTTGACAAAGGTAGATGGAAAAAAAGGAAAAAATCAAACCCCCCATGACACTTTATAATATAGTGCAAGTACAATCAAGCACAAAATGTGCAGGATCCCAAACATGCATCATATCACACTTTATCTCAGTGTGTTTGCAAGAAATGCTGCAGAAAAAGATGAATAACAATATCTAGAAAGGAATTTATCCCAGGACCTCAAACATCCAAGATATCCACCAGAAATCCATAAAACAAAAACCTAAATAAAACATACATGGAGAAATTTCTGGTTGTAAGACCCATAGAAAAAGAAAGAGCACTGAATCATCTTTTCGATGCCATGCGAAAGTCTAAACATGGAGTCCGAAAGAGCAAGATATGGCTTCTGGAGTGAAAAAATGATCACTAAATTTGACAGGAGAAAATGATGAAAATGGAAAAATCAAAAAATCTAACCTACATATTTAGATAGAACTCGGAAAGAGCTTTTCGGCGATATATGACAGGTCAAAAACCTATACTGTATGCTCAAGATATCACAAAAACACAACATGGTGCTCATTATGGAAAAAAGGGAAAATAGAATGATGGTTTTGTGGCCGTCAAATTTAACCTCAGTGTTAGCCCGATGACCACTGACATCAATGCCTGCATATGTGTACCTGCACATGCACATCCTTTCCAAAAAGTTCAAGCTTTTCAAAGTTTTATAAAAAACATAATAAAAAGTGTTTGGTTTTTTAAAAAAAACTTTATAAAAAAACCAAATTTGTTGATTTTTTTTTTAATGATTTTTCTCCTTGAAAAACGTGCATCTGTACTTGTAAGGCCAGAAGGATAAATTTCTTCTCAAGATGTCAGGAAGGCCAAAAGTGACAAACCTTATATGAAAATATAGGTTTTTGGGCCTTCTAAGTGCGATGGTGAGGTTTGTTTGGGCCCAAAATGATCCTAAAAATAGGTAACCCCAAAACACCAAAAATGTGAAACTGATAACCTTCTGACAACACAGATCTGAAGAAAAAGGCCAAAAAACTCTCATGAAGAGAACATGGGCATGAAAGAGCGGAGCTCTGACACCATGTTAGAATTCAAAGAATTCATAAGCCAAGATCATCTGCATGCAAATTAACCTATTACAAAAGCAAAGCTTGGAGACAAAAAAGTTTTCAAAGACAAAATATTCATTTAGAGAGGGAATACAAAATAAAAAGAGATCAAAACTTATAAAGGTGATCGAAACCCTATAAGGGAAACCCTAAAGGGGAAAAATCTAGGGCGCATAATAATAATTAATAAAAGAAATAATTATTATATGCCTAAATTTTAGCATAAGTAAAATAGAGATAATAAGTGACTTAATAATTTAATGAAATCAATATGATTTAAATAATAAGTGGAGTCACTTTATTACTCTAACAAATCATAGGTGCACATACACCACTGAAGTTCTTTACAAATATTCTATAAAAACTAGAAAGATCATTGAAACTCTTTTCCTCACTTGCATTTATATGTGTTGGCCAATTTAGTATTGCTTCCAACATGGAGGGATCCATCTTGAGGTTTCCTTTAGAGATTACAAAACCAAGAAACTCTAACTATTTCTGCAAGAAGACACATTTTTCTAGATTTTTCTTCAACTACTCCTCGTTCAACATTTTCAACACAAAATCCAAGTGCATTAGATGTTCATCTTTATCCTTAATAAAAATTATTATATCATCTAATTACACCACTAAAAAATGATTTATGAAGGGTTTTAAGACTTCATTCATGAGCCTCATGAATATGCTAGGGGTATTAGAGAGGCCAACTGGAATAACCAACCATTCATATAGTCCTTCATTGTCTTCAAAGAAGATTTACACTCATCCCCTTCTCTTATACTTATTTGATGGTAGTCACTCTTCAAATCCACCTTAGAATAGTACCTTCTTCCTCCTAGATAGTCCATTAAATTTTCTATCCAAGGCATTGGAAATCTATATCTAACTGTGATCTTGTTTATGGATCTGGAGTCTGTACACAATCTCCATGTTCCTTCCTTCTTTGGAGCCAAGAAAGTAGGGACTTCACTGGGACTTCCTTATGAATCCTTTGTCTAGTAATTCTTGTATTTTCCTTACAATTGCCTCATTATGATCTAGGGTCATCTTGTATGCTACTTTGTTTGTAAATGTAGACCCAGGAATAAATTCTATGCAATGGCTAAAATCTCTATGGGGTGCCAATTTCTCTGGTGTACAACTTGCAACTATCCCCTTATATATGTGCAATAACTTTTTCTCCTCCTTGGGACCTACATCTCTCTCTTGTATCTATTTCTCAGTATTCTTCTTCACTACTTCTTTTGGTTTCATCACTAGGTAAAAGCATGGGGTACCCTTCTCTTTGAGGGTCTTCATGAACTCTTTTTCATCCACTAGCATGACACCGGTTACTATGTGTTTATCCTTTCCATCATCAAGGAGTGGAGTCAGAGATTAAATCACACCATCCTTAGTCACTGAATATACATTCTTCTTACCATCATGTTGTGCATTAACATCATATTTCCAGGGTCTCCCTAAGAAAAGGTGATGATCATCCATCTTAGTCACGTCACCCAGTATTCTTTCTCTATATTCATCTATTTGGAATTGTACCCAAACTTGCTCATTTATTAGGGATTGTTTTTCTTTATTCAAGCAAGAGACTTTGTAGGGGTAGGGTGTGGGATCTTATTCAAACCAAGATTATTAACCATATCTATTAATTCAAGATTATCTATTGATCCTAAATCTACTATAAGTTTACAAAATCTAACACTTACCTTGCATGTAGTCTTGAATAGAGACATTCTCTGTGGTGACTCCTTTGAAATTAGTACTTTCAAGAGGGTCTTTTTTAACATGAGGCATTCCTCTTGCTCTTTTTATGAAAGTATTGAGTTTAATTGTGTGCTCTGCTCATCTTCTTCCCAGGCCAAGTGAATCCTTCTTTACCCTCCTTGACTAGATGACCATTATTTCTCAGGGCATCTAAAATATTGGTGTCAAATTTGATTGCATGTGAAATATCTTCTAGTGAACACATTTAGTGTTGTGCCCCCAAATCTTCCTCTACTATTGGATCTCCTTACTCTAAAATTGCCTCTATGAATTTACTCTCCTTCTTGGTCCTAGTTGTGTGACTCTCATTGTGGTCTAGGAGATGTTCCTCTTCCCAAAAATCTACCTCTTCCTCTGAAGTTTCACCCTCTTCCTCTATTCTAGTTATCCCCCTCCCTCTTTTATTTTTCTTCTTTTCTCAATGAAATTTGGAAACACTTATGAAATTTCTCAGGACTGAAGATACTAAGTTCATCCTAAATATTGTATCTGAGGTCATTCAGATACCTTGCAAACTTTTTCTTCTCTCTTTTAGGTACTCTTTCTTTGAGGGACATCTTATGAAATTCCTATGTGTAGATACTTACACCTAAGTCTTTTTTTCTTAGATTTTAATACTTCCTATGTATCATTACCTCATAATATTTGGGTACAAATTGTTTCTTAATCTGTGCAACCATTCTCTTCCATGAAGAGATGAGACTCTTACCTTCCTCCAATCTCTCATTATGTAAGAAGTTCCTTCAACTAAGGACAAAACATTTGAACTTGGACTTGGCAGTTCTCACCTCTAGGTTCTTAGGTACTTCATCACATTCAAAATGATTTTCTAATTCTTCCATCTGATCAATAATTTTGCTCAGTGATCAAATTCCTAGGGAACATTGGTAAGTTCACTTTACTCTCCTTATTCCATACCCTTTGAAGGGATTCAATGAATGGTCTCTGATCTAAAGGTAACCTTTCTCTTACATGCAAAGGGGTCTCTTCTTCATCCACATGCCCTTCTTCTTCAAAGTCTTCTCCAACCCTTCTGTATACCTTTCTCTTCAAGATCTCTATCTCTTCTTACATCTTTCTACTCTCTACCATGTGCTCTCTCATTATCTTTGTGAGCTCTACATTGGTAACCCTTGCAAGGATCTCATCATCTTCTCCACATTTTGTCCTATCTTCCATTTCCAAATTCTTTTCCTTGATGATACTCCTAGTTCTTTGATACCACATGGCGCAGAGTGGGCAACTAGAAGAATGGAAAAACCCAATTTATTATTTCTTCACCCTTTATCATATTCCTAATCAGTCTTAATTGAGATCCTCAATTCACTTACACCATGTATAGTTATGAAATTCATACTTATATGGATTAATAAGGATTCCTAGGGCTTAGGACACTCCTGCTAGACTTCTGAATAAGTTTGATCACTTCACAACAATTTTAGATTCACCAAGCAACAAATAGTACTATTTTCTAGTAGCCTTAACCAGTCAGTTTTTTGAGGAAAATCCCCAAATTCAATATACAATCCTTTGAAAAAAAATGGATTTAGATACCCTTTATGGACCTTGTAAAAACCCCAAGAGATCAGATCTTGAGTTTTCTCCACACCTCCAAACCTTCGCCAAAGGAC
This sequence comes from Thuja plicata, assembly GCA_018584345.1. Classification (NCBI taxonomy): domain Eukaryota; kingdom Viridiplantae; phylum Streptophyta; class Pinopsida; order Cupressales; family Cupressaceae; genus Thuja; species Thuja plicata. Next base: position 56,969 of record MU223707.1, on the reverse strand, counting down.
GTAGACCTAATAGGCCTAATTAGGAGTGGGTTCCAAAGTTGGTCTTAAGAAATGGGTTAAGAGGGACAACCTAAACACTTGGGTATGTTCTTCTATCCTCAAATGCACATAATACAAACTTTTTATCATCACCACTCTGTGTTATGACTATCTTATCACTTTTCCTTGTGTCTAGACTAAACACATTGACATATTTAGCCTAGGGCTTGGTGGGGAAATCACCAAACTGTGCACCCTGATCTTTCCCTTCAATATTATTAAATTAAATACCCCAAAATTTTATTCCACCAGGATTGATGGATTGTCCATATTGGGATTGCAAGTTATGGCTCCATCTCTAATTGTCCCCTATAAATAAGGTTTTCCTGGACAGTCTTCGCGAAACTGATCCCAACTCTCACCAAACTTCACCAAATTGGTCTAGACCAAATATATTTGAAGAATAATTCAAAATACAATGTTAAAATTCAACACTTCATCAGATTCAATCACCGAACAATCGTATAGTACAGAGACAAAGAGAAATTAAGCAAAATCAGAGTTTTATTCCTTCAATTCCCACCAAACTTAATACATCAACAACCACCTATCATGGTTGTTCAATACAGACCTTAATAGGCATCCTCCAATATCTAAAACATTTTTCAAATGGTTGTGGCTATTCTTTACAAAAATGCAACTTCTTGAGCAACTTTTTTAAAAGGTGCATATAAATTTTTTAAATGTTACATGACAACTTTTACACCTTTTGTGCACTTTTACAAAAATAGACTCTAATGCTTCTATCTGAGGTAGTAGGTTCTTTTAAGGCTTATAAAACATCATTTTATGCCTAGGCCTACCTACAAATCCATAAGGACTATACTACAACTCTTAGTATACCTTTTGGTCTAAATTACATCATGGATGATTCCACTGGATAAAATCCTTTATTCCTACCTACTGCACACTTGATTACATTAGGGTGTCTACACCACCTTCCCAACAATGTGATAGGGTTCATTATATCCCAAATAAATCTGCCCAAAATCCCCTTGGACATAATCAAGAAAATAACTTCTATGGGGTATAGCATAAATGATAAATAAGTCATAAATGATATCTAGGGAAAGAATCAAAGCATCTTCTTCATATTTATTACTTACCACATTCGCATCCTTATCTCCTTCACTTTTTCCTCCATCTTTATTCTTTCGAGACTAGAAATCTTTCTTCCTATGACGTGGTTTCCCTCAGTGCCGATAATTGTTTGGTCCTCTATATTGATACCTCTTGCCCTTTTATTTTCCTCATGATTTCCCATAGCTTCCAGAATTGTTTCCTCTCTCCTTTTATCTACCTCTACTTTATACACATTCAAAACACTAACTGATGTGGTTCCACCTGATCTTTTCCTACGAATTTCCTCACTTAGAATACCACCAACAATATCATCAAATTTAAGGTTATTTGAACCAAAAATAGACTTACTAAAAGCCATTACCAAGTCATTCCAACTTTCAAGAAAAGAACAAAGAGTGAAAAGATCCCTAATTTCTCATCAAAATTGACATTAATAGAGGCTAATTGACTTGTAACCATATTAAGCTTATTTAAAAATGATCAGCAACTAACCCACCTTCTACCATTTTCATATTAGATAAATGCTTCATAAGAAATACCCTATGCGAAGAAGAAGGGTTTTCATATAACCTTGCTAGGGGTTCCATCAAGTCTTTAGTTTTATTTTGTTTTGTAATGTTAAATTATATCAATTGTTTCATACATAAATGAATACTACAAGTGCCTTTAATTCTATCCAAAATATCATAGTCCTCCTAAGACATGGTTGCGACTTTCTTTCTTATTCCTCCCAATGACCACTATAAATCCTTCTTATAGAGACAGTCCTCCATATGCATTTTTCACAACTAAAAGTTATTCCCATTAAAATTTTCAACCTTCAACATACCATTGTCTTCCATTACTCCATCTCTATAGTGAGACCTTCTTATAGAGGATAACATAATACAACGAGCTCTGATACCACTTGTTAGTCCTGATTAAATGACAGATACCTAATAGTTACATGTGCAAATATGATTAATAAAAAAGAGGAATAAAATAAACACATAGAAATAAGACACAAATAATTTAACATGGTTCAAGCAATCTTGGGCTACATCCACAAAACATGGAGTCCAATCTTATTATCTAGTAATATCAACTGATTGTAACTAGTGATCTCTTGCACTTGAATATCATTGTAAGTTCTACAATACTTATTCAATATATAAATCCATAAACCTATCACTGTTATTATAGACAAAAACCTAACCCTAAATATTTCATGATGATTTAACCTAGTTTAAGGTTTGATTAGTTAACCTAGGGAAATTCTTGACAAGTTAACAAAAAATCCTTGACGAGTTAACTCAAAAAAATTGCAGAAAGTGTACAGTACTTTCTTAATCAATCACCATAAAACAACATGTCATCATTTTTAAAATCTACCTCTCAAAGTTATACTAAGATACTATTTCCTCATAAGCTCAACCCTTTGATGTTGCTGTGTAGTTATGGATTTCAAAGCTCAAATGGAATAGAAGTTATTTGTAGAAAAAATAACACATATAAAAGGTTTCATATTAGAAATCATCTCCATTGACTTAAGTTAAATAAAAAATCTTCTAAATATATATTCTAAGCTTTACATTATTAACACACTTTTTAATTAGTTTAAAAAATGAAAGAATAACATGTATTGAATGTTGGAAACACTAAGAGGGCGGGGGGGTGAATCAATGTTTAGCTAATAATTCAAATTTAGAAACTTAAATATAAATCAAATATACATCCAATGAAGCTTAACACAAGAACACATAACACTTGATCTGATTACGGGGAAACCTTGATTAGATGAAAACCCCGGTGGGAATTAGTACCCATAAATATTGTACTAGTGTAATGAACCTGTTAAAGTTCCTTTTCCCTATTAGAAGTAGTCTTTACAATGCGAGTACAATGACCTGGTTAAGGGCCTGACCCTGTTAGGAGTATTTACAAATAACCATGTTAGGGGTGAGGACTCACTATCCAAGAGCTCACTGCTCAAAGAGAAAGAAGGCTACAACCTCCTGAGAATAGATATACACTATATCCAAAGATGAACTGATGTATGTGACACAGATGTCTGATCAATTCCAGTTATGCGCTTATGCTCTTAACTTCTTTAAGGGTTCTATCTTATACTGATATCTTCATACTAATTTTCTATAAGTCTTCTCTAACTATATCGATGACACTTCAAATGTATCTTTGCATTACATATATATATCTTTATGCCTGAATAGACGCGACTACAAACAAGACCTTAGTCGGCCCAAAAACATAATACATAATGCTTCCAAACAAATTGGATTAAGCGTGTTTATAAAAATGTTTAATACATGCTTACAAAATTATTACAATAGGTGCTTACCCTTTACATAATAAAATATTACACGCTAATCAAAACAATGAAGTTGGCTTCATACTCTGTATTCTGGACTGCTGGTGAACTTGTTCTTTTTGTAACTTGTCTGTACTACTATTCCATACCATGTGTATATAGGGTAAGAATAGTAACATACCATAGAGATTAATTTTGAATGCGCATAACCTGATGTGATCGTACGCACGTGCGCTAATGCCCTGATCGACTGCAAGTCACTATTTTGTTCTGTCTTCTGCACTTAGTCAATTTTAATTACATAGTTAACTATCAAAAACTTCATATGACTTTGTTGCCATAATGAAAACACAAAATAAGCTATATACTCCTTGGGAGTCAAATTTCCAACAATATCCCCCTTTGTCATTAATGGCAACAAAGGAATGTGGCCAAGTTACTCAAAATTGACTAACATTCAAAAACTGTATAACATTATACCTTATAATATATATTACAAATATTCTTTGTATATTAATCCCCCTTTGAAATTAATGACAAAGGTGTAAAAATTGTAATATATACATACTCCATATATACATCTGGATATACAACCTGAAGATTCTTTATCTCCTGCTGCCAGAATGCCTTCATTGCATCAACTGTCTTGAGATGGGCGCATAGAGAATAAGTGAAATTCTCCATTTTTATTAGGTCCATGTAGCGACCTTGATCATATGTGACAATAGTGGCATCAATCCATTTGATGTTCTCATCCAAAACTGCTAAGGAGGGCGCAAGTGCATTTCTCAACTGAGTCTGTCGGGTCCTTATCTTATTGATCTTAATTTTGGCTTTTTCTATCTTGTCAAGCTGACCTTGATAGATAATGTTTAAGATGTTCATGTCTTGCATGGATGTCTCGACTAATTTCCTAACACTGCCAACCAAGATATCTGCCTCATCTATTTTCTTGATATGTTTAGAGGTCAATTTCACCATGTCCATGCAAATGGCTATTACATTTCTACCTTTAGCTGCCAACTCTTTCAACATAGACTGAACAATCTTCAATGATTTTAAGTCTAAGGTAAATTTCTTTGCTAGTTCATTCAACCTTTCCTTTTTGTACTCATCTTCTGCAATTCTAGTAGCTGAGTCCACTAAGCTTGTAAAATGTTCTTTGAAGCTTGTTAGTATAATGTCTACATCATCAACTGACTGTATTTTTACTACTTTCTTGTCCACAGGCACAAGGTCATTCAGAATGTTTACTGATTCCAAGAAGCGAGGATTCTACATAACCTATTTCTCTTTGGCCTTTTCCATGGCTAGGACACTGATCTTGATCAGGTCTTCTTCTCCCCAAGCATCCAGACTTGCTGAGTCAGGAGTTAAACTTGACAACAATGAGGTGGATGGTTGAATGGATGGTGTGAATATGGTATTTTGACTAGTATCCATGCATTCACTTTAAACTGGGATCTCCATGACTACTATCTCATTGTTTTGATTATCTTCCTATTTTTTCAAGTGTGTTGAATTAATAGAGAGAACTTGATCTTGTTGCAAGGATGTATCATCTGTGCATGCCTTCTCTGTCTCTTTCGAGTTTACAAATGCTTTTTCAACTTTATCCATATCATTATTAGAAGCAGTCATAGATATCTTGATATAATCAATCACTATAGTATCCCCTGAATCTTTTGTTGTATCAGAGGCTATTGAGACTGATGGCACTGAGACCTGTGGACCTATCTTAGGTGCATTTTGAATTACTGGTTCTGCAACCTGTTTAGGAGGAACTGAAGTTTCCTTAGCTGTAGGCACCATTGATGGATACATATGTCTATCCAGAAATACCCGCTCAAATTCCTTATGAGTCTTTTCACCAACTAGATCATACTTCTTGTTCATGATATGAAGAATTCTTGTTTTGGTTCTTAGGTGTGGCTTTACTAAATCCAACAAAATGACTTTCTCATCATGCAAGCACACCAGGAGAAGACTATCCAATGTTTCTTCTCTTATTCTCATATCCTCTTCAATTTCTTTCCTCTTCAACATATCAAGTATATTCCATACCTTGTCTGGTATGACAGTCTTAAGTTTTAATACAGTCCTTTTGAACTTAATCATATGAGACATGATCATAGAATGAATCTCTGATTTGTCTATCTCTTGATATTTGTCATATATATTCTTGAGAGACTCTAGTCTTCATTCATTGACAATTCTGTTCCTTAAGACATTAAGACTAGGTCTGAAACCTACCACAAGAGGATCTTGAGTGTTCTTTACCTTGCTCCTTGTAGTTCTTGAGGATGGATGACTAGTAGGCGCTTGCTTCCTTCCTCTAGACTTCTTTCTAGGTACTGATGGTGGAGATGCATCTAGATCAATGGTGGTTGATGGTGCAGATGTATCTTCATTTGATTTCTTCTTCTTCTTCTTGGGCATATCATCAGTCTTTTATTTTTTTACTTCTGTGGGATTCTTCTCAAGTTCTTTGGCTATCTTAGCTTCTCTATCTTTGTCAAGATCTTCTTATGTAACACCATGAAATTTTAGGATATTTGAGGTAATCCTAGATGCCTTCCTTTTGTTCTTAGTGTTGTATAAGACATAATCAACTTGATTTGTCTTTTCTTTGTAAGTGCCCCATCTAGGTTCATTGGGATCCTTGAGCGCAGATAAGAGGACTTGTGCATAACCTTCCAAAACATGTTCTTCAACTTCATAACCAAGAGGGTGAATCCATTTCATCCTAGGCTCAACTGCCTCCATGTAAGTACAGTCAGTCTCCACCATGAAGCATATGGTGTCTTTGTACTTCTCAACTATTTTCTGTGGTATCTTGAACCTCTTCTGCATCTTGATCCTAAATGTCTTGATGTCCATGTCCATAGAATCCTTCACACTAATCTCTGATGTGGCTTTTAGTGAAATTTGTGACATAGTGGGTTTGCCTCTATCTAGGTAGATATTTGAAACCTTTCCTACTATGTGGAAGTAGAGATATATGATTAGTGAGCCAAACCTAAATATCTTTCTCTTGTCATGCTTGATAGCTCGGATATTGTCAATCAATTGAGCATGCAATATCTCACATAGGTTGTACTGAGTATTGTGTTTCATATTTTGATTGCTACTAAGATAGTGGCTATAGATACACTATTTAATCTACTTGTGTGCCGAAATTTATAACCTAGTATCATGGTAACTAGCTTTATGTCATCTTCCTTGATGGGGTCAACTATCATACCACACCTATCCCTCCTAAATAAGCATGCTTGCTCAACTTGTTTCTTAACATCTTTACCAGTTGGAAGAACTAGTCCATTCTTGGGTAGTCTGGTCATCTCATGAATTAGATCAGCTGTGATGTGGACAAGAACCTCACCTATCTAATATAGATCATCATATATTCTACTCAGTAGTATCTTCACCCATTCTAGCTCATAAAACTCATGCGCATTGGAATACTCAAAGATAGGGTTATCAATGAGATGCACGTATTCATCCTTGAATGTATAATCTGGTTTCATCATACAACTTATGAGAGATGCAATGCTATTGTCTCCAACCATTTCCTTTTTGCACTAAACATATGCGCAGATGTCTTCTACATGCACAAATCCAAGTGGAGTCTTAGAGAATGCTCCTTTGACATCGTCTAGTATGGACTTGAATGGATGCTTCTTAAAAACAAACCTCTTCCTCTCATCAATGTCAAATACAACATGAGTGGCCATACTTACTTGTAACTAGGTTAATTAAGGTTTCACGATGATTCTGAAATTACGTGACTACTAGGGTTCCGTTCCAAGTGTAATCCGTTCACAAACCAACTAAACTTCCAAGCTATAGTGCTTTGATGCTCAATGCCTATTTTCTTTATGAATTCTTCAATCTCAAATGCAAAGTGAGGTTTTAAGATCTTTTGCCAATTTATATAAAGATCAATTGCATTTAATGCTCGTTGTCATAAATTGGTTTACATAGAGAATTTTAAACTTTATTCTAAATGAAGTAAGGGAAATGCATGAATGCATACAACCTTAATTCATGATTACTTATATGAATCCATAGGTGCATACTCCAAGGTGAGTATACCAGCCACACAAAGGTTCAGAGCTAGAATAGCTCCCCCTAAGACCATGAGGTTCAACTATTCAGAAGTAGAAGGTGCATCCACTGAGGATGCATCTACTACATTGTTATCTCCAATGTCCCTCTTTACTTCAACCCATATTTTATCAGAGTTAGCTTTGGCTTCCAAAAACTTGACTTCTCTTTATTCTTCAAACAAAGTCTTCTTGGGATTCTCTTGTCCTTTTGTTCTTGATCTGCAAAACCTTGAGATATGTCCAGCTTTTCCACATGAGTGACAAATGATAGGAGGTTTGGTGTTTTTATTCAACATGTTGCATTGCTTGGATGTGTGTCCATTGTAGTTACATATCTAACATGTAATGTTATGCAAGTTTCTTTGAGGTTGATTTCTCTGATTGAATTGAGTTTGATTCCTTTGGTTCAGTTGTGGCTGATTTCTTTGATTTGTTCTGCAATGAATAGCCCTATGACCAAACTTATTATAGGAGTAACAATAACTATTGAAGGGTCTTACATTCTTACAATCTCTTGCCAAGTGTCCATGCTTTTTATAGGCATAGAAAGTATGATTGACTGCCTTGTGCTTATCTTCTACTTTAGTCTCTTCATGATTTTTCAGTTTTCATTTCTTCTGAAGATTCTATTAGAGCTTTATTTCTTTCTTGTGATGAGTTGATTTTAATTTGAGCTAAACTGTATCCCATACTAGTGGTGTCACCTTTTAGCTTTTGTGCATAGAGCTATGATTGAATTAGATCAGAGCTTGTGTGTAGTTTATCAATCTTGTCTTTTGCTCCTGATAATTCAGATTTAATTTTTTTCTTGATATTTTCCAATTCCAAGATTTTCATATGGCTTGCATGAGTTCTTCATCTAACTGTTTGTTTTCTTTGTTATTCTCTTTAATAGTTGTTAAGGTATCAGTTAACTGATGATTCAATTCTTCTATCTTGTCTTTCAGAGACTTGTTGTCCTCATTCAGTTTCAAATCATTGGTGGAGCAATCTTTTAGTTCTTTCCTTAGTTTCTTGATAAGCATTTGTGAGTCATCAAATTTTAGTTTGAGTTCTTCATTTTCTTTCTCAGATCTGTCTAGATCTTTAAGGGCTGCTTCAAGATTCTTTTTCAAATGTTTGACTTCTACTGAATCCATGATCTCCTCAAGTGGTTAATCTTTTCTCTCTGAGGACCAGGCTCTGATACCAATTGTTGGAAACACTGAGAGGGGAGGGGGGTGAATCAGTGTTTAGCTAATAATTCAAATTCAAAAAATTAAACATAAATCAAATATACATACAATGAAGCTTAACACAAGAACACATAACACTTGATCTGATTATGGGGAAACCTTGATTAGAGGAAAACCCTAGTGGGAATTAGTACCCACAAATATTGTACTAGTATATTGAACCTGTTAAAGTTCCTTTACACTGTTAGAAGTAGTCTTTACAATGTGAGTACAATGACCTAGTTAAGGGTCTGAACCTGTTAGGACTCTTTTACAAATAACCCTATTAGGGGTGAGGACTCATTGTCCAAGAGCTCATTTATCAAAGAGAAAGAAGGCTAAAACCTCCTGGGAATAGATATACACTATATCCAAAGATGAACTGCTATATGTGACACAAATGTCTGATCAGTTCCAGTTATGCACTTATTCTCTTAACTTCTTTAAGGGCTTTGTCTTATACTGATATTTTCATACTTCTCTGCTATACATCTTCTCTGACTATATTGACAACACTTCAAATGTATCTTTTCATTACATATATATATCTTTATGCCTGAATAGATGCGACTACAAATAAGAGCTTAGTCAGCCCAAAAACATAATACATAATGCTTCCAAACAAATTGGCTTAAGCATGTTTACAACAATGTTTAATACATGCTTACAAAGTTATTACAATAGGCACTTAGCCTTTACATAACAAAAGATTACACGCTAATCAAAACAATGAAGTTGGCTTCATACTCTGTATTCTGGACTGATCGTAAACTTGTTCTTTCTATAACTTGTATGTACTTCTATTCTGTACCATGCGTGTATAGGGTAAGCATAGTAACATACCAGAGAGCTTAAGTATGAATGCACATAACCTGATTTGATCATACACATGTGCGTTGATGCCCTGATCGACTGCAAGTCACTATTTTGTTCTGTCTTCTACACTTAGTCAATTTTCACTTCATAGTTAACTATCAAAAACTTCATATGACTTTTTTTCCATAATGACAACACAAAATAAGCTATATACTCTCTAGGAGTCAACTTTCCAACATTGACCAAATTGATGAATATTCTCTAAGAATTTTTTAGTCGTTATGAGTAGGTTTTCATACCTTAGGTGAAGTCCCTTGGATGAGAAGATGCTCTAAAACAATGTGTTATTGTTTCTCTAAATTGGGTATCCCCTAACTTAGAAAGTCTATTTCCTAATGCTTATAATTTATGAGGCTTTTTAAGGCCAAAAAATATCACCCCAACTCAGGAATTAGGGCATACTAATATTTCATGGTAACAATGGAAACCCTCCTGAGTTGTGGGTGGACTATGATTAAGAAGGAATCTCCGGATTCTAGGCAAGTTCCTATTGTGTTTGGGTTATCAACTATTACTGATTTTTTTTTTTTTTGTAAAAGGGGAAAAGGGAACTAGAACTAAATAAACAAAACTAAAAGGTGATACACCAAATTGATTCAAACTTCTCATAATTTCAAGCTAGCCTCCACAGGATATGCCCTAATGATTTCTGCAATAACATTCACTATTCAATGCATAGGCCAACCTAAATCTCACTATTAGGGTTTGTAGCACAAATAGTGACAGTTATGCCAACAAACATGTAGATTATGCAAAAGGTTACACTCTACAATATAGAATAGTAATTAGATAAATTCACTAATCTATGTTGCAAAATACATTACACTTAAATGTAGAAAATTGAAAGGACTGATAACACAAAATCAGAAAGATGTATGAATAATGGGCAAGCTTTATTATCCTCAAAATAAGCCAAAATAGTTACAAGAAAATTACAAAATATGCCAAGGAATATGTGCATTCACTTGAACATAATCTACATAAAACATGAACTAATGGCTTCAAAATGCATGAAAAAGGTGTAAAGGAACAAAAAGTTTACTAAAAATACCTTCCTCCTAAATTTTGAACCCCTAAAACTGAATAAGAGGCTTAGCTATATACTCTCTCATGGTTAAATTTGAAAATATAACCCCCTCCAAAAGTCCTCCAAATCAGTTAGAAACCCTAAATTTAAGGCATAATACGTGCCCTAAACCTGGCCCCCTAATGTTGGCCTCTTTGAATTATATCTTTTTACAAAAATATAATACCAACATATATAAACTCTACCAAAGCCTAACAAAACACCACTTATATACAACCCTAACCCCACTCACATATACATCTTAACCATGCATAAAGCTGAAAAAATTACTAAGGTCAACATGACCAAAACTATGCAAAGAAATATCTCCATCATGGAATAGCTCTGCTTTCGTGGCATTGGGAAGTGGTTGTCGTGCATTGCCAAGTCTATAAAGCATTAACTTCTCTGATAGTGGTTTTCAAAACCCTAGCTTATGTGCTACCTTTCTATTGATATGGCATTGAATCCAGAACTCTCCTTGCTTTTCTATGTTTGGTTTTCTTGGTCTAGAGTTGTTATTACTAAGTGAGAGTTGAGTTGTGGTCTTCAAAGCTCTCCTCTATGATTTGTGGCTGGATTATAGCTATATGTTTGTGAATCCACCTCCATTTATGGATGCAAAATGAGTCAAGCTTGAAACTTAGGTTCCAATTGGAAATGGTTATTGTAGTAGAAGTTAAAGAGCTCAGGCTCCTTGAAGTAGAGTTTCACCAATGTGTTGCTGTTATAATCAAGAGCTTGGGATCTTTGCATATATTTGGCACTTGAGTTAACTATCTAAAATAGAGATCTTGGGTTCTCATCTACACCACATGTTCTCTTTTCAAACTAGAGTTTCATGCCATAATATATGGCGTTGTCTATGCATCTCCATTGAACTTGGGCTTCACCGTCACTTCTCTTCATGTAACTTACAAATAAGTTTATCTTGCTATTACGTTTACATTCTGTCTTCTTTTGTTGAACATGTTGTTAAACATATTGTTTTTATTATAAATTTTCTACAATACTTTGAGTTATGGGCTCTAGTCCTTGGATCTCCACCTTTTTGTTGCAATGATCTTGGGTTATTATGATTTGGGTATCCATCTTTTGTAGAAAATGAATCTGGGTTTTGTCATTAATTTACTCAGTTATGTCCACCATGTATGTAGCTTAGTAATAAACAAACATTATCAACTCCACTGGATGTCTACACTTGTTGTATGTTGTCTTTCTTTGTTCAACATGCTTGAATACCCACTATCTATTGAAATTGTGTCACTCTTTGTTGTATAATGTCACTCTCAGTTGAATCCATTCTTGCATATTTTTGCCCCTTCCTTGGTCTCCCTATTTTCTCAAAATAATTATGATAAGCATTGGGTCCGTCGCTTTACAATGTGCTTGACCTTCTTCAAAATATCTTCTATATATATTCATTTTTATTATGCCCTATCTTGCAATAGGATAATCACTAGTGTATCCAATCTATTATTGTGACTCTAGAAAGAGATTACACAAAAGTTTCGACCATGGGCTCATGAATCCCATGTGTAATACTGTGAAATAGAGCTTGATGTCAAAGATATATCCTTTTCCATTTGAATGGTTCATATAATATATGTATATTCACTCTAAATTACATATTGTTATTCAAACATAAATAATAGTATCGAACAATAGCATCTCCATATATGCAAATACAATGTTTATTTTCACATGCACAATAATACCATCCAACCATTGGTTCACCACATATGCATAACCCTTTGATGAAAAAACAATGTTATTTGACTTACCATATATGCATAAGCTCTATTTCTGTCATTTGAACATGTATAATAGCATTTGAATAATACCACTATTTACTTGAATATGCACATTATTTGTCATTTGATTTTCATTCTTGATTAGGCATTTTGATAAAACCTAAATGATACTATCATTTACTCTTCACTTTCAAAAATGGCACTGCCAATTGATGAATATGTATAACAACAACATTATTTGATTTTCCATTCTTGATCAATAACACTGTCACTGATTTTATTTTTCTTTTAAGAATACACTATTTTGTTCAATTCTTGTGGATGCATGCATATTTTTAACAAAAGATATCATTGTTGAATATGCATACTCTCTTCCATTTGATTGAAAAAGTGGATGTCATTGTGTTGTTTTCTTCTCTCATTCAAAGATACCAGTATACAAAACATCATTAAGATGAAGTACTTGTCTGATGCCAACAGTGTATAGAACTATATATATGCATTTTCTCAATTTGATACAATGTAATTGGCTCTTTTGTGTATGCATACTAGTTTGTAATAGCATTGTTTTTTCTCTATATTTGATCCATCTTTGTGTACTGTTATCTGATTCCTTACATGCATATTCATTCCATCTCAAATAACCTTACATTTAACCTTCACTTGTGTAGAATTGAACAATAGTGTTACCTCATTATTTGACTGCAATTCATCTCCTTCTTTACAGCATTCTATTTTGGACACACACTTTATAACACCATCTTTTTTTAATTCATCATTATTTACACATCTCTTCATGGCATTAGATCATCTCATTTCCAATTTGGATCATCCATCTTTCATTACATATGCATCTTACTATATCATCACTGTAATCTGCATACTTGATATTAATAGCATTTAAAACTTGTAACATCATACTTGCATCTTGTATCAAACTTTATGAATTGCATCTCCTCTTGTGAATCTTCCATTTCTGAACTCATGAACTCCTAGCATCCTTGCATTTTTAATAATGCATATTGTGGGGTTCGAGCACGGGCTTGTGACACTCACTACATTTTTATTTATCATCTGCAACTAGTGAATTCATAGATCATACTTCTTTCTGCATTTGAATACACTTCTGCTGATTTTATTTGGCACCCACCATCAAATCAACATGTTAGGTTAGTGGACATAATTAACCAATAAATATTTGTGTGTGAGTGCCATATGTAATGAAACTCATGCATGAATGTTGGTTGACTAGTTGTGTTTACCATCTTAACATGTTGATTGTTCTGAAAAAGTTTTCTCAGCTACAGGAACTAAGTCCCTTTAATTTAGATCTCTAGATTTACAAACATAAACTCTTGAATAATGCAGAATGATGATGATATATAGTAAAATTTTTCATGGAGTTATTTCCCTTTGATAATGTTATCTAGTTGGTGTAGATGCATAATTTTCCATCGTATTGATGTTATTGGTAGATTTATAGTCCTAAAAGTTTGATTTTTGTATGTTGTTTTGGTTTCCATGCATTGCTTAGACCCAATTTGGATCTAACACTTTCATTTTTTAATGATGTAGGAAAGGACCTATTGATGGGACTTTGTGACTTGTCCGCCAACATATGTAAGTTGTCACCGAGTACTGGGGTACCGGCCAACTTCACATGTAAAGGTTGTCTAGGGAATAAATTCTCCGGGCCTTAAAGCACCTGAGAGTCGGGTCTCGATACTATGGGAGCTAAGTTGGTAGTGTGACTATTTTGTTCAGGGGGGTCACTAATTTTCTTAGCTTGTCCTCTCTAGGGATTTTGTTAGGTCAGGGTTTCCTGCAAGCATTTGGGGTTATCAAACAAAATTCAAAAGATAGGTTAGGGTTAGAGAACATTCATTCTACTTATAGTTATGCCAATACATTCAAAACATCAACCATTCTCTAACATACTACACTAAATACTGAATACATACAGAATCATCAGTTCATACATATTCAATAGCGAGGGAAAAAGAGGTCATTAATCTACTTAAAACATTAGAGCGAGGGACATTAGAAACATTCAGCAAAAAAGAATGTTAATCCAGAGATCAGAATGCTAACAAATTCATTGCTAGAACTCTTCTTTCTTCATTAACAAGTTTCCAGCAGCACTGGTGTGTACATCAACAACTCTAAGAGAGCATCTATCTATTGAGAACTACTAAGAACTAATGAGCATTGAGCTCTGCAACTACAAGAAATGAAATGTTGAAATGCCATTACTATGGACTGTAAAATAATCAATTTTTCCAACCCTTGGAATGAGGTCAAAATTATTATTTATACACATACTTTCCCTAAAGTTAACCTAATCTAAATTTACACACAACAATAAAATACAATATTCGGTGGTCGGTACTACCTGTACCATGTTACAACAACCTCAAGAAGAACAGAGGTAGACTGACATCTCAGAAGAATAAGACAAGAACAGAGGTATGGAAGAATCAGCATCGAAGAGAGTGCTAGGGTAAGAAGAGAAGAAATCGGATCCCTCCAGACTTCAAGGCTACATGCATTATCAATGTAAAAGTAGCTCACTATCTTCGATGCACCAGGTGTTAATGCTGGAGCGGTGCCTTGGGAAGACCATCTGTCAAAACCCACTCTTGAGCTGACATGCCTTGTTGGAGTCACCTACTTTCTGACATCCACTTATTAACTACCTGATAATGATCGGTCAGCTCCGGGGAGGTTGGACGCGGGTCATCAAAAGAATACAAAACTGTTGGATCCGGGACTCTGGGATCTGGGAGCTTACGCTCTAAAAATAATGAATATGAAATAATGCACCTTATTGGTGATAATCCTTGGAATACAGAGAACCTTATTACTCCTTTTATTCTTGAATATTTCCGGGAGTTGGGCAATGCCATCTTCATAGATGTCCTTGAGACTAGCCCAATGGTACTTGGCTATCTCCACTTGTTCACCCAGATTCAAAGTATTTACTTTGAATTATGTGACCATCTTCATGGTATCATGGGCCTAGAGCACCATGCAAGATATATGGGACATCTTTGCTCCATCCATTCCCTCTAGGGACTGATATTGAGCTTCCATTAGCTCGTCAAATTTTTCTATGATGTACTCCTCCATAATACATGTTTTTCTACTAAAGGGATCAACTTCTGAAACCCTTGTAATGAATACCTTGTACATATTTAAAGAATATTCCACCTCCAGAACTTTGTCCCATAGAGCCCCTACTAGTTTCTTGCTAATTTAGTCTCCAATGTTAGATTAAGTCTGGAGTGCTGGGTCTGGACAAATTCAAAGGACTCTTCTCCCAAAATTCTAGCTTCGGTAACAATTTCTTCCCCGAGGCTTAGTAGTTCTCCCAACTCACCCATCTAGGCCTTGTACTATTTGGCTTCTCCCTCCCAGATGGTAATGGTATTTTTGGCCTGATGTAGAACATTGTGGGCTGCGTATAGGTCTGAGTGTGTAGCTACTAGGAAAATCCAAATGTTTCCCACCTATTTAGCCACCCAGTCATCAGCTGCCTACACTTTCCTTTTCATACTCCTTAGTGCATCTATTTCACCCTGTGTGAGCGGTGCTCTGGATGTGTAATTTCTTGGAGGAATGGCAGTGATAGGTTGCGCCAACTCTGTCAAAAGCCCGACAAGATTTGTGTTCTTTTCTCTTTCTTCCTACAGCTTCTTGGCTTGCTTGTTATAACACACCTCTATCACCCAAATTGCTTCTTTAATAGGTCCAGTTCACCCTATTTGTCTCTTTTCCCTAGAGATTCTTCTATGATTATGTATTCCTCAACTTTGGTAGTTGTCGTGTCTATCTCTGGGGGAGGTGTTGCAATCACCACAACTATTTCTCCACCCGAACTGGTCTGAGTGGAATGGAGGGTCTGGGCCCCCCTGTGCCTGTGCCATCATCTCAGCCAGGGAGAGATGGGCCTTCATTTATTTTGGGGCCTTCCTCTTTTTCAAATCCACCAACCATTGTGGTAGTGAGGGTGGCCTTGCTGCCAAAGCCTGATCTTGTGAATCCCCTCTGAGGTTCTATTGTGCATCCCCCGTATTCTGAGTCTCTTCAGACTCTTTTCCTGTATCCTCTGGACCACCTGCATCATTCACCTTAGTGATATTGGTATCTTCTACCTCAGTGTCCATGTCCTTAGCAGTGTCAGATTCAACATTTATATTTCTGGGGTTCTACCCCTCACCTTGCTGTTGTTGCGGCTGTTATTCTTTTTCGGCTTCTTTCACCAGAATATCTCCCTCCGTCGGGATATTCTCTAGAGGTGGTGGAGTTTTCTAGCCAAGTTTCATCATTTGGGCCATTGTGATCACCTCACAGAATGTTACCTTCTTTGGGGTAGGAGGTTTTTAGAGCATGGCGGCTAAGTTTATGGTTGCTCCCATAGGTCTCATTCTCTCAGCAGATGTCAGTTGCTCATTCTGCACTTGCCTCTTCTTCATGGTGTTGGTCTTTGTAACCTGTATCTCTCAAACATTGGATATGTTTACCCATTCTTGTTCCTTTTCTCTTTCGACTCAGACCTCCTTCTCTATGGAAGCTTCTTTCTTTGGGATCTCCCCTTCAATGAAGATAGTCACTTCCTCTTGGGTGGCAATTTTTTCTATCGCTTTCCCGATATCCCCTTGTAAGTTTACAAGTTCATCCATCCTGAATAGGTCATCAAATTTGTTCGTGTGGAGGGGAGGTCTCTGGGGGAGCTTCAGGCTGATTGTCTGGCTCCAGAGAGTCTGATGAGACAATCTATATTTTAGGCATGTCAGGCATCCCATGTTTCAGTTTTGCCTTTGGCTAAGGATCAATCGTTCTTTTCTTCTTGCTCCTTGTTACCAATGAGGGCCCTACATCTAACATGGCTGCCCGCTCTTCCTCTGCTATGGTCCCTATTACTCAGACCATTAATTCTTCTATTGAAGGAGAACTGGAAGGGTGGACAGGTCCAACCATAATAGTCGGGGTAGCCAGGTGGGTGATGAATGTATGTTTCATCTTCTGGGTTGCCGCAGAGTTTGCTGCATTTTTTTTTCTATGGGGACTACAGATGGGGCCTGAGGTAGGGCCCCCATTTTCCTCTTTCCTCTATCCTCACCCTATGAGGAGGTTTCAGATTAAGAAGTTGAACCCTGTACAAATGGGGAAAATTTTCATGTTCTTTTAGGACACACCTTCTAAAAATATGTGTGGCTGCATTCAATTATGTTGTTTGTGATCTCATCAATTGTTGGTCCCTCCAGTGCATCCCAGTTTACCAGAGGGATATCCATTTTATCCACTCCCTTTTCTTTGTACTGTGGGTCTTCTGTGGACCCAGTGTCTAAAAATTCATTGGGGAAATTTCAAAGCTTAAACCGCTTCATCATCACCTATGTTAAGCGGACAAAATTCTGGTTCCAGACTTCAAAATCATCCTGGAAATCTTCCCAAAAATCTTCTAAGTGAAGCTCATGCTGGGGGGCTGCTTGGGGAAATGTCATTGCTATTTTTCCCAGTGAATCAAAATTCTTCCGCTCTAGGTAAAACTCTTCCAGCCCCAAACTTTTAAGTTAATTATCGGCTTCTTTGGCCGTGGCTAGGCTACAAGTATAATTCCCACAAGAGATTGGAAATGAGACGTTCGTAACCTTCTTCAATGTGAAGAGGGCATGCAGCTCCAAAATTTTTCTGCAGTATTCCAAAAGAATTATTTTATCCCCACAATGTTTGGGTAATAAATAGGGTTCCCAGAGAAGCCAGTCACCTAATGTATGTATGTTGTTGATATTAAACATAGTAGTGACCGTAAGTTTTGAAAAAAATCATTGCTTCTTTGGAGAGCTGGTATCCGGCATCTCGAGTAGGTGTGAGAAGATTGTAGTAAATGAAGGCATCATTTACTTGACAAAAGTTGGGGAAGTTGGCTTCCCATTGGACCTATGGGAAATATACGGGCATGGAGCATTCTGGCCTTGGCCAGTTCCGAGCACACCTGATGTAAGTAGTCCCCAATTCATGGGGTGTTGTTGTGCTAGATCCCATAAAATGTAGGAATTCATGTAGAATTTGGGGGTCCGGGTGACCTTGATGAGCTGAGAGTCCACGTAGTTTGCAATGATAGTGGCCCAATCAAAATTCTGTCCATCGAAGGTGTTGTTGAACAAGAAATAGTACATCCATGCCATGAATTCCTGAGCATGGGGCTCTCTAAAGACCCTTCATATAGCGATGATCCCCATCTATATGCTCGATTTAAATTCCACCGAGGGGATCTCTAGCTTCATCTTTTCAAAATCCCTCCTCGGCACCTTAAGCTAATTGTTTTTGAGATATTGCTAGGCCATGAGGTCTAGCTTTTGAAATTCTACCAAGGCCAGAGACTGGGTGAGAATGACCACATCATCAAATTGGGGGATCCCTAGCCTTGCAGCAAAAGTCGCGGCATCCAAAGACACCATAGGCATTGAGTAGCCTATCAAAACTAGGAAAGGAGAGCATGATAGCCCAAACGGTCATGTTGTAGTGTTCTTCCAGAGTGAGAATGAGCTCCGCAGCTTGCATGGAGCAAGGAAAATAGGAAGCTTTAAGAGTCCCAGAGCCGGCCATATTGAGGGCCAATCAATCTCTGGCTATACGTTGAATGAACATCATCTTAACCAAGGCCCGCATTTTGGCCTACAGCCTGACACTTATGTCAGTGATTAACTGTAACTTGGATTCGACCTTTGATCCCAGAATAGTGTCCCCCTTCAGATATTTCATTGTTAATGAGAGATTTTCCAAGGCCTTCTCAACCTTCATCCTGATACCTGCCCTCGTTGCAGCAGTAGTGGGGAGTTCCAGACTCCCAGGTGGGGAAGGTGGTGCAGATGCTTATGACATGATTGATAGATTTAATTCTGGCAACCTACAAAACAACAGTTAGTATACATGTAAAACATAGCATTATTCTGAATCCCGGATGCTTTCACCACCACTTTGCATATGTTCCTGGGAGAATGTTAGTTCACGTCAAACCCTGAAAAAGATATATATATATATATATCATAAGAATGACTTAGTAATTTGACCCCTACCTAGACCTCTGGGGATTCTAACTTGTGGTGAAAATGAAATAAGGACCAAAGGAAGACTTGGGACCCAGAGTCCAGGAAACTGACCATTGCACAATAAGAATAGAAACTATCTGTACCAGGCTGACATGGAAGTGTCACGTAGCCATGCAGTAATGGGAGTAATGGCATTAACATCAACAATTGTCTAAACATGTGAGGAAATGAATGCCACTTGGGAGTTTTTTGAATGCTTGTGTGTGAAACTTAATCTGCCATAAAGACTGACTTGATAGAGGAGAGAGAAAAACGTCATGGCTCAAACAAGTGAGATGCCAAGTTTGAACCAGGTGGTATTTGGTCGAGAGGGTGAGCTCAAAAAATTGGGGAAAACATGCACAAGCACGGTGAGCTCTACATAGACTAGGAAGGATATACATGGGATATATATCAAATGTATAGAGGGCCAAAGCGCTATAAGGGCCAATCGAGAAAACATACATATATACATCTATAAACAGAAATCTACACAAAGTATAGTTTATATAAATGTTACACTAAACTACAACCTCGCTGAGGGTGGACAAGCCTCTGGTAGAGCCAACCCACCAACAGGAGGTGACAAAGGGAAAAACCAGAGACAGGAGGCAAAAATAGAACAAAAACCAAACAAGACAGAAACCAGAAAACATGAAAACAGAAGGAAGAGAGATGAAAGGCCTACCTGGAAACATTGGGAAGGTAGGAAGGTGAGCATAGGAAGCACTCTACAACTAGTTTACCTTGGAATAACCATGAAAGAACTACTTACTATTGTTTGAATGTCGTTAATTACCAAAGAAATTTGCACTTAATCACTTTGAATCACCTTAATTGCTCTGGTAATTGCCTGAGTGTTTGATTGCGGTAAGTGTGAAAGTGATAGGTATTACCAATTTATATCCCTAGGATAAAACATGTTGCATTTGTTCCACAAACTCTGGAAAATGAAAACCTCTGGACACCAGACCTAGGGATCCCATGCAGCCATACCTTCTCACAAAAGAAGACATGATGGCAAATTATCCAGGATCCCAGGATCCAGTCAGCTCAAAAGGAAAAACAAAATCTAGGAGTAGATCCCTGAGAAAAAAGATGAAAAGAAACAAAAGGAAAACAACCCTAACGGGAGCAAAGCCTGAAGGAAAACAAAGGAAACAAAAGAAACTAGGGAAAAAGAAAAAGTGAAAAGAGGAACCCAATATTTTTCCTAAAAAATGTAGGTACGGGTATGGAGGGCACAAAAAATGGTGACTATCTAGGATAACTGCCTTAGTGGATTTGAGAACTTCAAAATCTTTGGTTAGAGAAACTAGAATTAATTATTTACCTTGAGCATTCTGCTTGCAAAGTGCGAGGCGTCTGAGAAAATCAGACTCATCAATGATTCAATCTTTTGATCTTTCGTCAGTTGTGAAATGTGTTCTTTGAAAGAAAGCCAAGCCTATGACCTCTGGGAGGAGAAAAGAGGAGGTGTTGAGTATATCAAACCAAAGTCATCATATCTTGCATGTTTCCCCTAGATACCAAAATTCTCTATTCTTCAATTTTTTTCTTTTCTTTCTCTATTATATGGGGAGGTGGTACTTCTTTCACCATGAACCTTAAGCTTAGATAATTTTAATGTCGATACTCCTTTCACCTTTCCACGCACTTTTAAATTTCCCAATAGGAGATAATGTTCTAGACCTAGGATATTTTAATGATTTTTTGTTAACCGATGTCTGGACTGTCAAGATGTGAATCTGATTAAGATTACTCATAACCTTCTACCATACTTACAACATAACTCCAGAGCATAGAAAAATTCCACCATGCTAACAATAGATTTTGAATTCACTGGAGTGCACAAGGTACCGTTCCAAAGACTAGATGTTATGCCAAGCATACCTGTCTATAAGAAAAGGACAAAACACTGGGAACCCGAGAAACAAAAGAAAACAAAAGAAAGCCAAAAACAAAGGAAAACATGAAAAGGAAAAGGAGGTCCAAGAGGATGGTTGGCAAGCTATTTACAAGGACAAGGCACTCCAAATGGAGTACAAAGAAATATATTTACAAGCAATAACTTTACATGTGATACAACTTCTGACAAACTCATCGCCTACCTTATTCAAAGTAGTGCTTGAGAAACTACCCATTGATAGGAAATAGGATGACTTCTCTGATCATAGTGTTGAGGCAATAAGTATTTTCCCCATAAATCTCAGATATCAGATATAGTCTAAGCTAGAGCCATTGAAACTTAGTGTGCTTTCCCTTCTTTTCCCAAGCCTTGTCCCACAAGAGGACTAGGTCCAAAATATGAAAGGCCTTATACTGGGCTCTTCAGTCAAACCATCATTTTCCTACTTCTTGGTGACATGTGAAATGTTCAAGGGTTGCATTACTTTGTTCCTCCATTCACACGAGGTTGAAAAGACGATCCTCTACAATTTTATCCCGGTTGCTAAATTCTTGCATAAACTGTAATACCAGGATCTGTAAGTTGACGGGGAATACTGGATTCTGGCCATAAACCAGATGGAATGGGGATGTCCCCAAGGATACCTTTATTCTAATACAATCCACCCAGAGGGTGAATCTAAGCTTTTGGTTCTAGTCCTGGGGGTTATGTTCTAGCAGATGTTTGATCACCTCAAGTAGATTTCTATTGGTAGATTCAACCATGCCTTACCTTGGGGGTAGTACCTGCTGGAGAACTTTAGGGTGATCTTTCTTTCATAGGTCCATTAAAGTAATTGCACCAAAGAAAATGTCAGACCATTGTCACACACTATAGAAAATGGCATTCTGAAATGGGTGACTATGGTTTCTTCAAGGAATTTAATAACCATGTATGTCGTGTTATTTTTGCAAGGAATAACTTCAGACCACCAGGTGCAATAATCGGTGGAAGTCAAAATGTACTGGTTTTTAGAAGATGAGTTGGGGTTGATTTCCTTGATAAAGTCAAATTCCCATTGGGTGAAGGGTCTATCTTTGAAGACTGACTGCAAAGGCATAGCCGTGTTTTTCTCATCATGTGTCATTGTTTGGCAAGTATGGCATCTCCTAACATGAGTATAGACATCCTTAAAGATGTAGGGTCAATAGTATCCAACCTGGAGGATCTGATGGGAAGTATCATTAGCTGATCCATGCCCAATTCCAAATTTCCCATGAAATTCTTCAATCATTCTCACAGCTTGGTCCCAATCTATGCACAGAGGTGTACCCCTTCATAGCTTCTGTGGAAAAGCGTTCCATTTTTTATCATGAAGTGTGCAATTTTCAGCCACAGGGTGTGACATTTGTTTTGGGGTAGCCCCTTAGGGAATCTATTATTCAACAATAAGTACACCAGGTTGGTATACCATAGATCTTGAGTGATGGACTCCAATGTGTAAGTTTGGAATTCAATGTCTAGAGTTCCTTCTGCCATCATTCTACATAGTCTCTGGCCTCGAACTATCTTCATGGGTTGTATTTCCAAATCATACTCTTGGACAATGGCCATCCATTTCCCCCGTCATTCACCCAATTCACCCTACAAGAGGAGAGACTTAACATCCTAGTCTAAGATGATAGCTTACACTTTGCTCCGCAGAATGTAATGCCAAAATTTCTTCACAGTATGGATGAGTGCAAAGGCCTACTTTTCCAAAGGAAAATACCAAACTTTGGCGTTCTTAAAAGGGGAGTTCATAAAAGCTATTGTTCATTCTTCCCCTTTGGTGTTCTGGGTCAAAACTATTGTGCAAGAATGTGGCAAAGCAAAGGAGTATATGTGAAATGGGAGGGAATAGTCCAGACTGGCCAGGACTAGTGCCTCCACAATCATTTGTTTAATCTAGGTGAATGCCTACTTTGCTTCAGGACTCCACTCAATATTCGTATCCTTTTTCATCATATCATTGAGTGGTTTTATGATCTCGGCAAATCCAGTAATGAACCGCCAGAAAAAATTTATCTTTCCCAAGAAATACCTCATTTCTTTCTTATTATCGGGCATTTGTAGATTCAATAGTGCTTCAACTCTCTTAGTGTCAATGGATATACCCTTCTGAGAGATGATATGCCTAAGGAGCTTCCCTTTAGTGACCCCAAATATGCATTTCTTAGTGTTGAGGGATATTCCATACCGGTGACATCTCTCACAAATTTGGGCGAGGTGGGCAGAATGATCATGCCTGTCCTAGGAAAAAATGGTCAAATCATCCGTGTAGATGATTATGCACCGGTTCACTAGGCCTTTGAACACAATGTTCATAGCCTTTTGAAATGTGGCCCCTATTTTGATAAGGCCAAATAGTATCCTTTGTTATGCGAACATTCCCCACTTGGTGGTGAACGCTATTTTGTCTCTATCTTCATACTTAACCATGACTTGGTTATACCCAGAGTACCCATCCGGGAAGGACATCATTTAAGATCCATTCATGATTTGCAATACCTTATCCAACAAGGGGAGAGGGTGATTATCCTTCTTTGATTCCTTGTTCAAATTGAAAAAATCCATGCAAAGGAATATTTCAACACTTTTATTTCTTAAAGGGACGAGGTTGGAACCCACGTTGTGTGCCGGATAGGAAAGCTAATCTGGGCTATCATCAATTTATGAACCTCTTGATAGATTAGAGGCTCGATCAGTGGGTTTACTGGTCTTTTCTTTTTCTGTAAGGGTTTAGCATCAGGTTTTAGTGGTATGGTATGGGTCATGATGGATGTGTCATAGGTTTTTAGATCCTCATACCCACACGCAATTACATTAATGTATTCTTGGAGAACCATGAGAATCTTCTCCTTCTCCTCTGGGGAGAAGGAGGTTCCAATATGCACAAATTTTTCTTTACCAGTCTGGCCGATGTTGATCTTTTTGAATTTTCCTCCCTCAGAGGAGGATTATATCTTCTCCCATCCCTAAGGTTCCAAATCAAAGATACATTCTAGCGCTACCACCCCCTTAGTGATGGTGTTGGTTGGCAAGTATATGATCCCGTCATCTTCTTCACCCTACCCATCATATTCATGATCTCTTTGTTCCACTCTCTGGTGCTCGAAGACACTTTTATTGACCATGAAGGTTAGAATATGTTGACCATCTTCAAAGACCTTAAAGTGGGTGACATTGTCTAGAATGGATCAGGTGGAGACCATCTCAATGGAGAACTTCCAGAGCTAGGAGCTGGCCATTGGCTCAAGGGTGTTGGAAGATACAGCAAGGGCATCAAGAAAATAGTTTCTTTTCCAAGGAATGAGCTCAATGCCAAAGGAATAAAAATATTTGATGAGGCTCCATGCCCGGTTGTGGTATGCGACCAACCTTTTATCATGACAAGTGTATTGGCTCTAGACCTACTTAACGATCAACTCTGAATCACCTAGTGCCCAAAGGTGGGTGATTCCTTTTCTTAGTGCAAATAGGAGTCTAAGGACCAAGGCCTCATACTCTGTAACATTGTTCATGCAGGTAAACTATAGCCTATAAGACACAAGGAAGGATTTCCCTCATGGTTTGATCAATTCCACTCCGGCGCGGCCACCTTGTTTAGACTTGGACCCATCAAACTTCAGGGTCCACAAATCATTATTCATTTTCTGGGGCTGGGAAGGAAAAGTGGAATTTGGATTATTTTTGGGAAGGTTGGGAGCATTTTCCTTTGGCTTTGATGGTGCATGGGTGATCTTTATCTCCGGATAAGCCTGTGGTTGGGATTCATGGAAAGGCAACACCATGGGAGTACCGCTGGAATGATTATTGGGTCCAGGTAAATCCGCTTCATGTTTCTTCTCCCAAAAGGCATTGATATGGCAAGTAGTAGTAGCAACAAAAGGCTCACACTATAGTTGAGAATTTTTTTTATAATGTACTCGGCACCAAGTGTCAGAAAAGAGTGTAGAGGGAGTCGTAACGATACCTTGTGAGTTAACATCACCCCTCAATTTTTCATCAAGGTCCTACATTCTCTCAGAGACTATGGGATCCTCCCTAGGGGTGAAATCAAATGTGAGGATCTCAATGGGTCGGTACACCCCAGGGGAAGTCTCAAAGAAAAAGACTTTATTTACCCTCCTAACTTCGGTGAGGGCATGTTTCATCCTAGGTTCACTTTCTACCCGGATCTCATTAGACTGCCCCTCCCAGGGGAGCCACAAGTGGAGAAGTCAGTGGAGAAATACCCATTAAGGGCCTTAGAACAATTCCAACTTAACAACATCCCTTAGGTCTCTAGGATGTCCACCACTTGGATTTCTATTATGCTTGCTACCCAGGGGTCTGGGATGAGATGAATCCAGATGTTCTTCAACTCACCTACAATTTTTATAGCAGGTTTTTCCAGTTGGACTACTGCGCCTTTGGATGGAGTGGGATGGAGGCCAAGCTTCTGGCATATTGATAAGGGCATGACATTTCTCGAAGCACTAGAATATACTAAGAAAATGTATAGGTTCTTCCCTTGTATGTTTAAGCCTAGTAAAAAGGGAGGATCCTTAGTGTTTCCCTAGAAGATAGCCGCATTGTCATCGTCAAAAGTGACAGTCTTGGGTGGGTGACTGATAGCTTTCAAGTTTCCCAAGAGCTTCAGAAGATACTTCCTCTCCTCAGGAGAGTTCAACAAAACCTTCATCAAGGTCATGGAGGTGGTGATTCTCTCCTATGCCTTTGTGATGTCAAACCTCCCCCATAGTATTGTTGGCTTCCCTTGGTCGGGTCCTGAGCTTGGTTAGAACTAGATCCTTTCAGTGGGAAGGAGAAATCAGTTGTGTTGTCCCAGGGAGGGGTATCTTTGGGAGGTGTAGGCATATAAACTGGTCCTTTACCAGCCTAACTTCGAGTGTTGTAAGGATTTCATGAGTTTGTTGAAGGCATTGGCCTTAAAGGTCGGGATAGATTCATCAAAGAACCCCTGCAATTTGTGTTATTCTTCATCTTCTTTGTCTATCCCAAAGAAGACGGTCTCACATGTGAAGGAACCATGAGTGGGCTCTTGCACTAATGTTTCTGGGGGAATAGGATCGATAAGATGTTGTCTGTCCAATAGGGAGATAATGATAACCTTCTCCATTGTGGCACAGTTCACCTTGGAATGAGAGTCAGTGTCATTCAATCAACACTAGTTATTTAGGGGCTGGAGTTCTATGATCAGCGTGAAATGAGTAGGTCTAGCACTGCCTTGAGTGGTGTTTTGGTTTGGAGGGGGACCTTCAGTGTTTGCATTGTTGTTCCATTTTTGTTGATTGGGCTAAGGCCCATTGTTATAGTTCCTTCATCTGGCGTTGGTATTTTGTTGGCCAGAGAATATATTCCCTCTCTGGCAATTTGGGTTGTGGGCCACAAAAGGCCCCACCTTTAGTTGTCCCATGTCCACAGTGAGTGAGGACACCAATCGCCAGAGGGATTCAACCTTGGAGGACAACTCGGTGTTCGCATCACAATGTGACAGTTGTTGTAGTTGGTTCCCAGGGAAAGTGACAACAACTCCCATAGTTGAGGATGACAATCCTCCAACTACGAGCGACTAGAAGAAAGTTACTACGGAGTTTTGTGTCAGTGGTTGTTGCATTTTCTATGGCTGGTTCCATGGAATGAATTCTAGACCCAGTATTGTCTGTGTTTGCAATGGGTATACATACTGGGCTTGCTGGTCTATCAGTGGTAATGGGTGCATGGCCATCACTAGGGCACCCATTTCTTGATTTGGATTTTATCCCACAGTGTAAGAAGTTCTTCTAGGTATCATGTTGAAATGCGTGCTCTGCCAATCCCGCTAGGAGCTTTATTTAGACCGCGAGATAAATCCAAGGCTAGGTTGTAAACCTTTGCCAGAGTATCCTGGTCATTGGAGGCAATGGTTCTACATAGGAGAGTGGCAATGAAAGGGGCCATCACATTAAGGTATGTCTGGATGGTCACATCAGTGGATGGGATGAAGGGGCTTGTGCACCACTTCAAGGTGTATGCACCCTAAAATGGTCGCCTAGACTTTGGGCCCCATTTCTCAATTTATCAAATCCCTGAATCAACATTTTCAAATATCAACAATATCAATTATATCAATTTCCTTGATCAAATCATAATCAA
>MU223707.1:10210-25022 GCA_018584345.1 Thuja plicata | reverse complement strand
AATATTGAATTGATTATGATTTGATCAAGGAAATTGATATAATTGATATTTGAAAATATTGATTCAGGGATTTGATAAATTGAGAAATGGGGCCCAAAGTCTAGGTGACCATTTTAGGGTGCATACACCTAGGCTCTGAGATACTTTACCATCATGTCTTCTTTTACGAGAAGGTATGGCTGCATGGGATCCTTGGGTCTAGAGTCTGAATGTTTGCCTTTTCCAGAGTTTGTGGAAGGAATGCAACATGTTTTTCCCTAGGGATATAAATTGGTTTTACCTATCACTTTCACACTTGCCGTGATCAAACACTCAGGCAATTACCAGAGTGATTAAGGTTATTCAAAGTGATTAAGTGAAAATAGTGCTTTCACTATTATTCCAAGGTAAACCAGTTGAAGAGCACTTCTTATGCTCACCTTCCTATCTTCCATGTGTTTCCAGGTAGGCCTTTTGGCTCTCTTCCTTCTATTTTCCTAGTTTTTGGTTTCTGTCTTGTTTGGTTTTTGTTCTATTTTTGCCTCCTATCTCTGGTTTTTCCCTTTGTCACCTCCCATTGGTGGGTTGGCTCTGCCAGAGGCTTGTCCACACTCTATGCGGTTCTAGTTTAGTGTAACATTTGTATAATCTATACTTTGTGAAGATTTCTATTTATAGTTGTATATATTTCTATCTTCTTGGTCGTCCTTCATAGTGCTTTGACCCTCTGTATATTTGATGTATATCCCATGTATATCCTTCCTATTCTACATCAAGCTCACCGTGCCTATGCATGTTTTCCCCAATTTTTCTAGCTCGCCCTCTCAGCCAAATACCGCCTAGTTCAAACTTGGCACCTCGCTGGTTTGAGCCATGGCGGTTTTCTCTCTCCTCTGTCAAGTCATTCTTTATGGCAGATTAAGTTTCACATGTGAGCATTCAAAAGCTGCCCAAGTGGCATTTATTTCCTCGCATGTTCAGACAGTTGTCTACATTAATGCCATTACTCCCATTACTACATGGCTACATGACACTCCCACATCAGCCTAGTACAGCTAGTTTCTAGTCTTATTGTGCAACGGTCAGTTTCTCAGACTCTAGGTCCCAAGTCTTCCTTTGGTCCTTATTCCATTTTCAGAGCAAGAGCCCACTCATGGTGCCTTCACCTATGAGACCATCTTCTTTGGGACAGACAAAGAAGATGAAGAAGAACCCAAATTGCAGGGGCTCTTTGATGAATCTATCCTAGCCTTTGAGACTAATGCCTTCACCAACCCATGGAATCCTTAAAACACTTGAAGTCAGGCTAGTAAAGGACCAGTTTATACGCCTACACCTCCCAAAGATACCCCTACCCAGGACAACACAACTAATCTCTCCTTACCACCTAAAGGATCTAGCTCTAACCAAGCTTAGGACCCGAACGAGGGAATCCAACAATACCTTTGGGGGAGGTTTGACATCACAAAGGTGTTGGAGAGAACCACCACCTCCATGACCTTGATGGAGGATTTGTTGAACTGTCTTGAGTAGAGGAAGTCTCTTCTGAAGCTCTTGGGAAATATGGAAGCTATTAGTCACCCACCTAAGACTGTCACTTTTGATGATGCCAATGCAGCTATCTTCATGGGAAACACTGAGGATCCTCCCTTTTTAATAGGCTCAAACATACAAGGGAAGAACCTGTAAAATTGCTTGGTAGATTCTAGTGCTTCAGGCAACATCATGTCTTTATCAATATGCTAGAAGCTCAGCTTCCATCCCAATCCATCTAAGGGCTCAGTAGTCCAGCTGGACAAGAATTCTGTAAAAATGGTGGGTAAGCTGAAGAACATCTAGATTTAGCTCATCCAAGATCCCCAAATAGAAAGAATAATAGACATCCAAGTGGTGGACATCCTGGAGACCTATGGGATGTTGTTTAGTCAGAATTGGTCTAAAGCACTTAATGGGTATTTCTCCACTGACTTCTCCCTGGGAGGATAAATCTAACTAGATCTGGGTATAAAGTAAACCCAAGATGAAATAGGCCCTCACCAAAGTTTGAAGGGTAAATGAAGTTCTTTTCTCTGAGACTTCCCTCAGGGTGTACCGACCCCTTGAGATCCTCACATTTTATTTCACCCCTAGGGAGGATCCCATAGTCTCTCAGAGATTTTAGGACTTGGATGAAAAACTGAGGGGTGAGGTTAACTCACAAGGTATCGCTACGACTCCCTCAACACTCTTGTCCAACACTTGGTGCCGGGTGCATTATCAAAAAAATTCTGAACTAGAGTGTGAGCCTTTCATTTTTTTTGCAACCCACCATATTAATGCCTTTTGGGAGAAGAAACACGAAGTAGATTTTCCTAGACCCAACAATCATTACAGTGATACACCCATGGTATTACCTTTCTAGGAATCTCAACCACAGGCTTCTTCGGAGGTAAACCTGACCCATGCGCCATCAAAGCTGGATGAAAATCCTCCCAACCTTCCCAAAAATAATCCAAATACCACTTTTCCTTCTCAGCCCCAAAAAATGAATAATTATTTGTGAACCCTAAAGTTTGATGGGTCCCAGTCTAAACAAGGCAGTGAGGCCGTAGTGGAATTGATTAACCCGTGAGGGAAATCCTTCCTCGTATCTTACAGGATATAGTTTAACTACATGAAAAACATCACAGAGTATGACACCTTGGTCCTTGGACTCCTATTTTCACTAAGGAAAGGAATCACCTACCTTCGGGCACTGGGTGATTCAGAGTTGATCACTAAGCAGGTCTTGAACCAATACACTTGTCATGATAAAAGGTTGGCTGCATACTGCAACTATGCATGGAGCCTCATCAAATATTTTGATGCCTTTGGAATTAAACTCATTCCCCAAAAAATAAACTACATTCCAGATGCCCTTGTTGTATCTGCCAGCACCGTTGAGCCAATGGCTGGCTCCCAGCTCTAGAAGTTCTCTGTTGAGATGGTCTCCACCCCATCCATTCTAGGAAATGTGACCCACTTTCAGGTCTTTGAAGATGATCAACATATTATGGACTTCATGGCCAATGTTGGTGTCTTTGAGGACCAAATAGTGGAACAAAGAGATCACAAAGATACTTGGCAGGGTGAAGAAGATGACGGGATCATAGACTTGCCAACCAACACCATCCCTAAGGGGGTGGTGGTGCTAGAATGTATCTTTGATTCGGACCATCGGGCCTAGGAGAAGATATCATCCTCCTCTAAGGGAGAAAGATTCAAAAATATCAACATCAACCAGGCCAGTGAAGAAAAATTTGTGAATATTGGAACCTCTTGCTCCCTAGAGGAGAAGGAGAAGATTCTTGTGATTCTTCGAGAATACATTGATGTAATTACGTGGGGGTATGAGGATCTAAAAACCTATGACACATCCATCATGACCCATACCATTCCACTGAAACCTGATTCTAAGCCCTTTTGACAAAAGAAAAGACTGGTAAACCCACTGATCAAGCCTCTAATCCATCAAGAGGTTCAAAAATTGTTGATAGCCCAGATTATCTTTCTTATCTGGCACACAACGTGGGTTTCCAACCTCGTCCCTCTAAGAAAAAAAAATTGGTGAAATTTGCCTTTGCGTGGATTTTTGCAATTTGAAAAAGGCATCTAAGAAGGATAATCACCCTCTCCCCTCATTGGATATGGTATTTCAAATCGTGAATAGATCTCAAATGATGTCCTTTGTGGATGGGTACTCTGGGTATAACCAAGTCATGGTTAAGTACGAAGATAGAGACAAAATGACATTCACCACCAAGTGGGGAACATTTGCATACCAGAGCATGCCCTTTGGCCTTATCAACGTAGGGGCCACATTTCAAAAGGCTTTGTACATTGTGTTCAAAGGCCTAGTGAACCGATGCATAATCATCTACAAGGATGATTTGACCATCTTTTCCCGGGACAGGCGTGATCATTCCGCCCACCTCGCCCAAATTTGTGAGAGATGTAGCTGGAATGGAATATCCATCAACCATAAGAAATGCATATTTGGGGTCACTGAAGGGAAGCTGCTCAGGCATATCATCTCCGAGAAGGGTATATCAATTGACCCTGAGAGAGTTGAAGCATTGCTGAATCTACAAATGCCTGACAGTAAGAAAGAAATGAGGTCTTTCTTTGGAAAGATCAATTTTGTCCGGCGGTTCATTACTAGATTTTTTAAGATATTAAAACTACTCAATGAGATGATGAAGAAGGATACAAAGATTGAGTGGAGTTCTGAAGCAAAGTAGGCATTCACCCAGATTAAACAAACAATTGTGGAGGCACCAGTCTTGGATAGTCTAAACTATTCCCTCCCATTTCACATATACTCCTTTGCTTCACCGCATTCTACCATGACAGTTTTGACCCAGAAGGTCGAAGAGGAAGAACAACCAATAGATTTTATGAGCTCCCCTTTTAAGAATGCTGAAGTCTAGTATTTGCATTTGGAAAAATAGGCCTTTTCTCTCGTCCACACTGTGAAGAAATTCTGGCATTACATTCTCCAAAGCAAAGTGTATGTTATCATCCCTGACCAGGATGTTAAGTCTCTACTCATGCAGAGTGAATTGGGTGAATGATGGGGGAAATAGATGGCCATCCTCCAAGAGTATGATTTGGAAATGCAAACCATGAAGAAAGTCTGAGGCCAGGGACTATGTAGAGCGATGGCAGAAGGAACTCTAGACATTGAATGCCAAACTTGCACATTGGAGTCCATCACTCAAGATCCTTGGTATACCAACCTAGTGTACTTATTGTTGAATAAAAGAAGCCCAGAGGGGATACCCCAAAACAAACGTTGTGCCGTGCGGCTGAAAAGAACACACTTCATGATAAAAAATGGAACGCTTTTCCATAGAAACTATAAAGGCGTATACCTCGGGTGCATAGATTGGGACCAAGCTATGAAAATGATTGAATAATTTCATGGCAAAATTTAGAACCGGCCATGGATTAGCTAATTCTATTTCCCATCAGATCCTCTAGGCTAGATACTATTGACCCTAATTCTTTAAGGATGTCTATACTCACATTAGGAGATGCCATACTTGTCAAACAATGACACATCGTGAATAGAACACAACTATGCCTTTGCAGCCGGTCTTTGAAGCTAGACCCTTCGCTCAATGGGCATTTGACTTTATCAGGGAAATCAACCACAACTCATCTACCAACCACCGGTACATTTTGACTACCACCGATTATTTCACTCGGTGGTCTGAAGAGACTCCTTACAGAAATAACATGGCAGACGTAGTTATTAAATTCCTGGAAGAAAACATAGTCACCTGTTTCGGAATGCCATTTTCTATAGTGTGTGACAATGGTCTATCATTTTCTTTGGTGAAATTAATCAAATGGACTTATGAAAGAAAGATCACCTTGAAGTTCTCCAGCAAGTACTACCCCCAGGGTAATGGCGTGGCTGAATCTACTAATAGAAATCTACTTGAGGTGATCAAACATCTGTTTGAAAAGAACCCCCAGGAATGGCACCAAAAGCTTAGATTCTCCCTCTAGGAAGATTGTATCAGAATAAAGGAAGCCTTTGGGACATCCCCATTCCATCTAGTTTACGGCCAGAATTCAGTATTCCCCATCAACTTACAGATCCCGGTATTACAGTTTATGCAGGAATTCAGCAACCAAGATAACATTGTAGAGGTTTGGCTTTTGATCCTAGTGTGAATGGAGGAACAAAGAGACGCAGCCCTTAATAATTTTGCATGTCACCAAGTAGTAGTAAAATGATGGTTTGACGGAAGATCCTAGTATAAGGCATTTAAGATTTCAGACCTGGTCGTCTTGTGGGACAAGGCCTATGAAAATAAAGGAAAGCACACTAAGTTTCAACGGCTCTGGCTCGGACCATATCTGATATCTGAGATTTGTGGGGAAAATACTTATCACCTCAACACTATGACCAGAGAAGTCATCCCATTTCCTATCAATGGGCATTTTCTCAAGCACTTCTTTTAATAAGGTAGGTGATGAGTTTGTCCGAAGTTGTATCATATGTAAAGTTCTTGCTTGTCAATATCTTTCTTGGTACTCTGTTTGGAGTGCCTTGTCCTTGTAAATAGCTTGTCATCCATCCTCCAGGACTGCCTTTTCCTTTTCATTTTTTCCTTTGTTTTTGGCTTTCTTTTGTTTCCCAGGTTCCCAGCATGTTTCCCTCTTCTTGTAGATAGGTATGCTTCGCATAACATCTAGTCTTTGGAATGGTACCTTGTGCACTACGGTGAATTTAGAATCTATTGTTAGCATGGTGGAATTTTTCCATGCTCTGGAGTTAGTTTGTAAGTATGGTAAAATGTTATGAGTAATCTTCATGAGATTCACATCTTGATGGTCTAGACATCGATTAACAAAAAATCTAAGAGGCAAGTAATCGGACACCTTGAGGGTAGATCGATTACATTGGTTGTTGATAAGGTTTGAAAATCATTAAAATATCTTGGGTTTAGAACATTCTCTCCTATTCAACAATTTAAAAGTGGGTTGAGGAGTGAAAGAAGTACCACCATTAAAATTAGCTAAGCTTAAGGTTCACGGTGAAAGAAGTACCACCTTCCCATATAGAAGAGAAAGAAAAGAAAAGAAAAGAACTGAAGAATAGAGAATTCTGGTATCCAGGGGAAACATACAAGATAAGATAACTTTGGTTTGATATACTGAGTGCCTCCTCTCTGCTCCTCCCAGAGGTCATAGGCTTGGTTTTCTTTCAAAGCACACACTTCACAACCGATGAAAGACCGAAAGATTGAATCATTGATGAGTCTAATTTTCTTAGACGCCTCGTGCTTTGCAAGTAGAATTCTCTAGGTAAAGAACTAATTCTAGTTTCTCTAACCAAAGATTCTGAAGTTCTCAAATGTGCTAAGGAATTTTTCCTAGATAGTCGCCATTTGTTATGCCCTCCATACTCATTCCTACATTTTGTAGAAAAAATGTTGGGTCACCCTTTTCGATTTTTCTTTTTCCTTGGTTACTTTTGTTTCCTTTGTTTTCCTCCGGTTTTTCTCCCATGAGGGTTGTTTTCCTTTTTTTTCTTTTTTTCTTTTGTCTCAAGGACCCGGTCCTGGAGTTTGTTTGTCATTTTAAGCCAACCAGAACCTGGGCTTCAGGATTCTTTTCCATCATGTCTTCTTTTACGAGAAGGTATGGCTGCATGGGATCCCCAGGTCCAGAGTCCAGAGGTTTTCCTTTTCCAGAGTTTGCAAAAGGAATGCAACATGTTTTACCCTAGGGATATAAATTAGTTTTACCTATCACTTTCATACTTACCACGATCAAATGCTCAGGCAATTATTAGAGTGATTGAGGCGATTAATTGCAAATTGCTTTGGTAATTAACAATGTTCGAACAATAGTAAGTAGTAATGCTTTCATGGTCATTCCAAGGTAAATCAATTGTAGAGTGCTTCCTGTGCTCACCTTCTAGCCTTCCCCATGTTTCCAGGTAGGCCTTTCGGCTCTCTTCCTTCTATTTTCCTATTTTCTAGTTTCTGTCTTGTTTGGGTTTTGTTCTATTTTTGCCTCCTGTCTCTGGTTTTTCCCTTTGTCACCTCTCATTGGTGGATTGGATATGCCAGAGGCTTGTCCACCCTCTGTGTAGTTATAGTTTAGTGTAACATTTGTATAATTTGTACTTTATGTATCTTTCTATTTATAGATGTATATATGTCTATTTCCTCGGTCAACCCTCGTAGCCCTTTGGCCCTCTGTACATTTGATGCTTATCCCATGTATATCCTTCCTGGTCTGCGTCAAGCTCACCATACCCGTGTGTGTTTTCCCCAATTTTTTGAGCTCGCCCTCTCGGCCAAATACCACCTAGTTCAAACTTGGCACCTCACTTGTCTATGGTGGTTTTCTCTCTCCTTTGTCAAATCAGTCTCTATGGTGGATTAAGTTTCACACATGAGCATTCAAAACCTGCCCAAGTGGCATTCATTTCCTCGCATGTTTGGATAGTTGTTGATGTTAATTCCATTAATTCCATTACTGCATGTCCACGTGACACTCCCACGTCATCCTAGTATGGCTAGTTTCTGGTCTTATCGTGCAATAGTTATTTTCTTGGACTCCAGGTCCTAAGTCTTCATTTGGTCCTTATTCCATTTTCACCACAAGTTAGAATCTCTAGAGGTTTGGGTAGGGATCAAATTCCTAATTCATTCCTATGAGATATATATATATATATATCTTTTTTGGGGTTTGACGTGAACTAACATTCTCTCAGGAATAGATGCAAAGTGGTGGTGAAAGCATTTGGGATCTGGAATAATGCTATGTTTTACATGTATACTAAAGGTCAACTTGTTTTGTAGGTTGCCAGAATTAAACCTATCAATCATGTCAGAAGCATCTGCACCACCTTCCCCACCCGGGAGTCTGGAACTCCCCACTACTGCTGCAACCAGGGAAACTGTTAGGACAAAGGCTGAAGAGGCCTTGGAAAACCTCCCATTAACAATGAAATATTTGAAGGGGGACACTATTCTAGAATCGAAGGTTGAATCCAAGTTACATTTAATCACTGACACAAGTGTCAGGATTTGGGCTGGAATGTAGGCCTTGGTTAAGATGATGTTCATTCAACGTAGAGACAGAGATATATTGGTCCTCAATATGGCCATCTCTGAGATTCTCAAAGCTGCCTATTTTCCATGCTTCATGCAAGCTTCAAAGCTCATTCTCAATTTGGCAGAACACTACAACATGGTCATCTAGGCTGTTATACTTGCTGCCCTAGTTTGGACAGGCTACCCAATGCCTATTGTGTCTCTGGATGCCATGAATTTTGCTACAGGGCTGGGGATCCCCCAATTTGATGACATGGTCATTCTCACCCAGTCTCTAGCCTTGGATGAATTTTAGAAGCTAGACCTCATGGCCTG
Organism: Thuja plicata; assembly: GCA_018584345.1. Classification (NCBI taxonomy): domain Eukaryota; kingdom Viridiplantae; phylum Streptophyta; class Pinopsida; order Cupressales; family Cupressaceae; genus Thuja; species Thuja plicata. The sequence goes on along the minus strand of MU223707.1, from coordinate 16,125 downwards.
GAAATATCTCAATAACAACTGGCTTAAGGTACCGAGGAGGGATTTCAAAAAGATGAAGCTAGAGATCCCACAGACAAAATTTGAAGAGAGCATACAGATGGGGATCATCGCTCTATCCAGGGTCTTTGGAGAGCCCCATGCTTGGGAATTCTCAGCATGGATGTACTATTTATTGTTTGGCATTTCCTCCCATAGACAGAATTTTTATTAGGCCACTATTATTCCAAACCACGTGGACTCTCAGCTCGTCAAGGTCACCCAGACCCCCAAATTCTACATGAATTCCTATGTTTGATGGGAACTAGCACAAAAACACCCTGTGAACTGGGGACTACTTAAATTAGGTGTGCTTGGAACTAGCCAAGGCTAGAATGCTCCATGGGATTATTTCCCATAGGTCCAATGGGAAGCCAACTTCCCCAATTTCTGCCAATTAAACGATGCCTTCATTTACTACAATCTTCTCACACCTACTCAGGACACCAAATACTGGCTCTCCAAAGAAGAAATGAATTTAGTTAGCACTAAAGGTCACTACTACATTCAATACCAACAACATACATACATTTGGGTGACCGGCTTCTCTGAGAAACCCTATTTATTACCCAAACATTGTGGGGATAAAATATATTTTTTGAAATACTGCAGACAAAATTTGGAGCTGCATGCCCTCTTCACATTGAAGAAGGTTATGAAAATATTGTTCCCAATCTCTTTTGGGAATTATACTTGCAGCCTAGCCTTGGCCAGAAAAGCCGATAATTAACTTAAAAGTTTGGGGCTGGCAGAGTTTTACTTAGAGCGGAAGAATTTTGATTTGCTGGGCAAAATAGCAACGACACTTCCCTGAGAAACCCCCTACATGAATTTCACTTAGAATATTTTGGGGAAGATTGCCAGGATGATTTTGAATTCTAGAATATAAATTTTATCCGGTTAACATAGGGGATGATGAAGCGGTTGAAGCTTCAAAAGTTCCCCAATGACTTTGCGGACACCGAGTCCATGGAAGACCCACAATACAAAGAAAAGGGAGTGGATAAAATGGATTTCCCTCCGGTAAATTGGAATGTACTAGAGGGAAAAAAAATTGAGGACATCACCAACAACATAATTGAATGTAGCCACGCATATTTTTAGAAGGTGTGTACAAAAAGCACATGAAAAGTTGCCCCATTTTTATGGGGTTCAACTTCTAGAGCTGGAACCTCCTTGTGGGGTGAGGATAGAGGAAAGAGGAAAATGGGGGCCCTATCTTAGGCCCCATCTATAGTCCCCATAGTAGAAAAAATGAAGAAAACTCTGGCGGCAACCTAGCAGATGAAAGATACATTCATCACCCGACTGGCTACCCTGACTATTATGGCCGAAACTGTCCACCCTTCCAATTCTCTTTCACTTGCAGAATTAATGGTATGAGTAATAGGGATGCGAGAGGAGGAAGAGTGGGTACCCATGTTAGATGAAGGGCCCTCATTAGTAACAAGGAGGAAGAAGAAAAGAATAGCTGATACTCAGCCAAAGGCAAAACCAGAACATGGGATGTCTGACATCCTTGAAATATAGATTGTCTCCTCAGACTCTCCAGAGATAGAAAATCAGTTTGAAGATCCCCAGAGACCTCCCCTCCACATTATGAATTTGATGACCTATTTAGGATAGATGAACTTGTAAACTTATAAGGGGCTATTAGGAAAGCGATAGAAGAAATTTCTGCCTAGGAGGAAGTGACTATCCCCACTGAAGGGGAGATCCCGAAGAAAGAAGCTGCCACAGAGAAGGAGGTCTAGTTTGAAAGTGAAAAAGAAAAAGAATAGGTAAACATATCTAATGTTCCATAGATATAGGTTACAAAGACCAAAACCATGGAGAAGAGGCAAGTGTAGAATGAGAAACTAACATCTGCTGAGAGAACCAGACCTACAGGAGCAGCCGTAAACTTAGTCGCCATGCTCCAAACGCCTCCTACCCAAAAGAAGGTAAAATTTGGTGAGGTGATCACAATGGCCCAAATGATGAACCTTGGCCAGACACCTCCAACACCTCTAGAGAATATCTCAACAGAGGGAGATATTTCAGCAAAATAAGATGAAAAAGAAAAACTGCAAAAGCAGCAAGGTGAGGGGCAGAACCCTAGAAATAAAAAATGTTGAATTCAACGCTACTAAGGACGTGGACATAGAGGTAGAATATACCAATTCCACTAAGGTTGATGATGCAAGGGGTATAGAGGATACAGGGAAAGAGTCCAAAGAGACTTAAAATACCAGGGATGCACAACAGAACCCCAGAGGGGATTCACGGGATCATGCTTTGGCAGCAAGGCCACCTCGCCACAACAATAGTTGGTGGATTGGGAAAAGAGGAAGGCCCCAACATAAATGAAGGCCCATCTCTCCCTGGCTGAGATAATGGCACAGGCATAGGGGGACCTGAAACAAAAAAGGCCTCAACCCTCCATTCTACTCAGACCAGTCTAGGTGGAGAAATAGTTGCGGTGATTGCAACACCTCCCCCAGAGATAGACATGACAACTACTAGAGCCGAGGACTACACAATCATGGAAGTACCTCTAGGGAAAAGAGACAAACAAGGTGAATTGGACCTGTTAAAAGAAGCCTTTTAGGTGATAGAGGCATGTTATAGCAAGCAAGCCAAGAAGCTGCAAGAAGAAAGAGAAAAGAACGCAAATCTTGTCAAGCTTTTGATAGAGCTGGCATAACCTATCACTGCCATTCCTCTAGAAGCTTCCACATCTAGAGCAGCGCTCCCATAGGGTGACATAGATGTGCTAAGGAGTATGAAAAGGAAAGTGTAGGTAGCTAATGACTGGGTGGCTGAATAGGTGGGAAACACCCAAGATTTCCTAGTAGCTACACTCCTAGACCTATACGCAACCCACAATGTTCTACATCACACTAAAAATACCATTACCATCTAGGAGGGAAAACTGAACAGTACAATGCCTACATGGGTGAGTTGGGAGAAATCCTAAGCCTCAGGGAAGAAATTGTTATTGAGGATAGAATTTTGGGAGAAGAGTCCTTTGACTTTGTCTGAACCTAGCACTCTAGACTTGATCTCACATTGGAGATAAGCAAGCAACTAGTAGGGGCCCTATGGGACAAAGTTTCAGAGGTAAAATATTCTTTAAATATGTACAAGGCATTCATTAAAAGGGTTTCAGAAGTCAAACCCTTTAGTAATGAAACATGTATGTACTCTGGAGGAGTACGTCATAGGAAAATTTGACAAGCTAATGGAAGCTCGATATACATCCCCAGAGGGAATGGATGGAGCAAAGATGTCTGTATATCTTGCATGGTGCTCTGGGCCTACGATGTCACAAAGATGGCCGTAGAATTCAAAGTAAATACTCCAAATATGGGCAAACAGGTGGAGATAGCCAGGTACCATCAGGCTAGTCTCAAGGAAATTGATGAAGATGTAATTTCCCAGCTCCTAGAAACTTTCAAGAATAGGAAGGAGTAATAAGGTTCTCCAAATTCTGGGGAATATCACCAGTAGGGTGCATTCTTTCATATTCATTATTTTTGGAGCGTAAGCTCCCGGATCCCAGAGTCCAAGATCTAGTAGTTTTGTATTTGTTTGATGACCCCCATCTAGGCTCCCTAGAGCCAAGTGATCATTATCAGGCAGTCAATAAGTGGATGTTAGAAAGTAGGTGACTCCAACAAGGCATGTCAACTTGAGAGGTGGTTCTGACAGATGGTCTTCCCAAGGCCCCACTCCAGCATTAACACCTGGCACATCAAAGATAGAGAGCCACTTTTACATTGATGAGGCATGTAGCCTCAAACTCCAGAGGGATCAAATTTCTTCTCTTCTCACCCTGGCACTCTCTTTGATGTTGATTCTTCCATACCTCTCTTCTTTTCTTATTCTTTTGACATGTCAGACCTCTGTTCTTCTCAAGGTTTTTATAACGTGGTGCAGGTAGTACCAGCCACTAGATATTATATTTTATTGTTGAGTGTAGAGTTAGATTAGGTTAAATTTATGGAAAGTATGTGTATAAATAACAAGTCCAACCTCATTCCAAGGGTCAGTAAAATTGATGATTTTGCAATCCATAGTAATAGTAATTCAACATTTAATTTCTTGTAGTTGTAGAGCTCAATGCTCAATATTTCTTAGTAGTTCTCAATAGATAGAAGCTCTTTTAGAGCTATTGATGTACACATGAGTGCTGCTGGAAACCTGTTAATGAAGAAAGAAGAGTTCTGGCAATGAAGTTGTTAGCGTTCTGATCTCTAGATTAACGTTGTTTTGTGCTATATATTTCTGATGTCCCTCACTCTAATGTTTTAAGTAGATTAATGACCTCTCTTCCCCTCTCTATTGAATATGTATGAACTGATGGTTCTATATGCATTTATGATTTAGTGTAGTATGTTAGAGCATGGTTGATGTTTTGAATGTATTAGCATAACTATAAGTAGAATGAATGTTCTGTAACCCTGACCTATCTTTTGAAGTTTGTTTGATAACTGCAAATGCTTGCAGGAAACCCCAATCTAACAAAATCCTCAGAGAAGATGAGCTAAGAAAACCAACTATTCCCCTAAACAAAATAGTCATACTCCCAACTTAGCTCCCGCACTGTCAAGACCCAACTCTCAGGTGCTTGAAGGCCCAGAGAATTTATTCCCCGGACAACCTTTACAGGCAAAGCTGGTCGATACCATGGTACCCAGTGACAACTTACATCTGTTGGCAGACCGGTCACAAAGTCTCATCAACAAAAACTGGTGCTAGAAGGAAGGAATGAGCTCGTCCCCTTCCAAAGATTTTTACTTTACGCTTTCTGAGTGTTCCCCAAGCCGTAGTTTTAGGAATCAGACCTTTAGTGGGACTGGATCATTTTCACCTGCAAGATTCAAAAGAGTCCTTAGATCAGCCCCCAATCCCAGAAGGTTTTTTGAACTTGAGCTCCTTCTCAAAAGAAGAGGACCCCACAAATCAACTAGCCAGCCAACATTGTCTGGGGATCTACTATATCTTAGAAAACCCAAGTCTCTAAGAAAATCTCAGGGACCAATGCTCCACCTAGCTAAAATCCAACACCCCCAATGGCTACATACTTTGGTAATGCTGGGTCCCCCTTGGGGCAGTTTCCTAGTGCTACCAATGATCTTCCTCCACATCTGGAGAAGATCTGCCCCCAATATGAGCATTTAGGCTCACAAACCAACAAAGATCATCTGCAGGTATACAAAGATGCTATGAACTGACACCGGATCCAACATCAAGACGTTGTGACCAAGATTTTTTCTCTATCCTTGAGACAAAATGAGTTAAACTGGTACCTTAATTTTCCCACGAACTCCATCAACAGTTGGTAGGACATGGAGGACGCCTTCCTGGTGCCCTTTCGCATACACGTGGACCCCGCTTGGTCCCATAGCCAGTTTATCTCCATCAAGAAGGAACTAAACTAACCCCTTACAACATTCAACCATCGGTTCTAATGCACCTTGTGTGTGGTCAACACGGGAACACATGTAGTCAAAGAATGCAGTTGAAGTGTGAGGTCAAAATGGGATCACAAAAAAACCTAGACATGTGGTCAAAACGGGAACACATCAAGACAAAAATAAATAAAGGATTCTAGATATGAGGTCGATTTGGGATCATATTCAAAATAAGAAATAAGAATCTCAAGCTTGAGCAAAAGCTCACAGAAAAATAGCTGAATCAAGAAAATCAAGGAATCAAGGATTAAAATCTAATAGGTACTGCCCCCTTAGAATTGAAAGCGAAATCGGATAGAGAGGAATAACAAACTGATAAAGATTTGATCAAATCATAATGAATCACAATCGAGAATAAAGGTCAATAGATCAACCATTAGGCAGTGAAAACATGCCCCAGTGATGAATTAGAAGAAAAGA
>MU223706.1:733829-750312 GCA_018584345.1 Thuja plicata | reverse complement strand
AACTTTTGTAACAACCCAACCTACTTTTTCTTTTTATTTTGCAATATAAATATGAATATACAATTTCTTCAACACTTTCTAAATGAATGTAAGTACCAATGATATGGTGTCAAGTCAACCAAAATACATAGGTGGTAGAGTCAGTCAAATCAACACCTCTTTAATGGACTGCATACAATGACACGCAGGTAGCAAAGCCAGCCTGCAATAACGACCCTAGATTTTTTTTTTGAAATCTTCCAATGTTGTACTTCAATATTAACAAGCCAATAAATGATGAATGGTTCCCTTAGAGTGCTGATATATTTATTTAAGACTATTGATTACAAGAGATGGGTAATACAATGGCACATTCACTTCAAAACTCATCACCAACTAGAAGGATTAAGCACTAACATTGAAAATACATTAAAGTACCTCGATTAGGGCATGAACAAGAACATTATAGGTCAGCTATAACAAAAACAAGAGTTACAATACTATCACAGCCCTGTAGCATGGAAAATCTACTTCATAATATATAATATAATATAATATAATATATAATATATAATTTATTTTTTTAAAACAATTTTGAGTTTGTCACAATTGTGACGCCCACAACGTATGTGACGGGGGCGCTGTATGAGCGACGCCCACTCCCGTCGCATTTGCTTCAGGCATGCATCACAATTGTGACACCTCGACATGCTATTGTGATAGGGGCAGTGTATGAGCGATGCCCACACCCATCGCAATTTCCAAGGCATGAGTCACAATTGCGACTCCAAAACAAATCAATACGGAGAATTTCCTATTTTGGCGACGCCGCAATGAAGTCACAATGTCGGGCAAGGGCGTCGTAAGTGATTTGGTTTTCATCACAATGGCGATGATAAACCAAGCAATTGTGACGAGGTTAATGTTACAATGAGTGGGCTGAATAGCGACGGATTGAAGTCGCAATTGCGACGAACAAGGGAAAACGTCATATTTTGCGACTAAAAAATAGCGACGTCTACTACTATCACAATTGCAACACATGTCTGTCACAATTGTGACACATAGCCATCGCAAATCGATGCCAAATTTATTGGTGATCCTATCCTTATTTGATATGAATTTTGGGAGCCTTGATAACCTGCAAAACTATCTCATATACCAATTATCATTGAGCATTGTCACGGACGCTGATAATAATATCTTCCTCTCTAGGGTCACTAATGAGTAGGTTCATAAGGTGGTGTTCTCTATGAGACCATATAAGGTCCATAGCTTGGATGATTTCCCCCTACCTTCTTCCAAGAATTTTGGGATATTGTTGGCTCTAATGTGACTAGAGAAGCCCTAGACTTCATCAGGACTAAGAAAATCCTCATGTAATTTAATGAAACCTATATGTTTTGGTCCAGATATGTGTGGAGCCCAGAGTTATGGAGGAATTTAGGCCTATAAGCCTCTGCAATGTACTCTATAAAGTCTTCTCAAAGATCATGGTCAATCATATCAAACCTCCGCTCAACAGGATCATCAGTCCCAACTAGAAGGGACTTGCACCTGGAAGGCAAATTATGGACGCAACCATTACCACCCATAAGATCCTACACTCCATTGCTCGCAACAAGCCTACATGGATGACCCTCAAAATTGATATTTCAAAATCCTATGAAAAATTCAATTGGACTTTTATCTACAAGGTTTTAGCTACTTTTGATTTTTCTGAAGAATTTATTGTGCTTATCAAGGCTTGTACAGAAATAGTTAGATTCTTAGTGTTGTTCAATGATAAATCAAGTGAAAAATTCACCCCATGCAAGGGACTTCACCAAGGGGACCCCCTTTCTCCCTACCTCTTTATACTTGTTTCTAAGGTACTGGGGCGTAACATTATGCAGATGGTCCAATCCAGAGAAATTGAGGGGATTAAACCAGCTACTACCCTCCCCTCATCAGTTCTGCTGCAATTTGTGTATGACACCTTCTTCTTTGGAGCCTCTTCAGTTAGGGAAGCATGTATGTGGAAATTTCTTCTTGACAAATATGCTACTGCTTTAGACCAACATATCAACTATTAAAAAAGAAGAATGTTCTTCTTCAATACTGATCCTTTAGTTCAGGGCAAAATCTTGAAGATTCTGGGCTGCCAAGATGATACTCTTCACGCCACTTACCTTGGACTCCCATTGACAGTTAAAGATGTGAAGAATGAATTTTGGAACACCATTCTTGAGAAAACCCAAAGGAAGTTGGCGGACTAGAAGGGTAAGCTCCTCATCAGTGTTGGTAAGCTCCAACTCCTTGATGCTTCCCTTCAAGGCATACCTATATATTTTAATTCTAGTTTTAAAATATGGCTGATAAGCTGTAAAAAATACAATGCACCTTCCTTTTGTTTGGATATGATGAAAAGAAGCATCTCCCCCTGGGTAGTTGGGACAAGGTTTATCTACCAAAATCCCTAGGTGGATTGGGTCTAAGAAAAATTCTCAACCTCAATAGGGCTCTATTGTCCAAGGTGGCCTGGACCATGGTTCTAGGATCTGTTGATTGGTGTAAAATTATGGAGGCTAAGTACCTAGATGGTGGTCTCTTTTGTAAACTCTTTATGGAATAGGGTCACCCCATGGGATTCAAAATTTAGAACAACATTATCAAATGTAGAGGTATTATGGAAAGGGGGGCCATATGGAAGTTGGGAAATGGCAGGGATATCCATTTTTGGGAGGATCCTTGGCTACCTGACGTGACTCTTTGGAACTCCAGATTCTCTTAGTTAAGAAACATCCCGACTCTCAAAGTTGGTTCCCTAGTCTCCAAATTTATTATCAATGGTAAATGGATAGACCTCCTCCCATACCTTTAGGATAGACCTAACCTTACCAATGTAGCTACCAAAATTAGTGAGTTGTTGCACATGGTATGCATTCTTCTAATGGGTAGACCTGAAAAAATGTTATGGGGATACACTCAACATGGTTGTTTTTCTATCAAATCGGCTTACAGTCTACTGATTAATGAAACTACTGACACTACATGCAGGAAGAAGGTCGTGCAACCCTAATTAATCCCTAAGATTAATTTATTTTGGTGGACTGTGCTACTTGAAAAAATACTCACTCTTGACAACCTGATAAAAAGGGGATTTAGCCTTGCTAACAGATGATTTTTATGTAAGAAGTGGAGGAAAGTATAAATCACATCTTTCTGCATTGTGAGTTTGCTACTGATGTCTGGAAACAAATCCTCTCTTGTCTCAACCTCTTTAGGGTTTCCAATAGGGATATCCATGATAGGATTCATGACTGGCACTCTCCTTCCTAGCACCCCCTGATAAAACTCTTGTGGAACCAAATCCCTCATATCTTCTATTGAATCCTATGGAAGGAGTACAATAAAAACATCTTTAGGGATATTGAACTCTCCACAATCGAGGTCTTCCACCAAGGGATTAAAATTTTACATGATAATGTTTTGGTGGTCCACTAGAAGAGTCCATGTCTCCCCCCTTTGATTCTGACTGTAGAACTACAAATAATTAGGGAATCAATAAGGGGTTCACCAGATATGATAACACCAAACTCATCTAGAATGACTATTGTTTGGTCTTCACCTCAACCTTCATGGAACAAACTTAATTTTGATGGTTCCATCTGTAGAGGGCTCCAGGCGGGTGGAGGCATCATTCATGATCACAAGGGGCGAATGGTGGCTAGTTTTCTTGGTCTCCTTCACAACAATACTATTAACAAAGCTGAGGGTATAGCCCTCCTATGGGGTCTAAAGTTTTCTATTAGCCTGGATTGTACTAGCATTGAAATTGAAGGGGACTCCAAAATTATCACTAAGGTTGTTCAAGGAATCTCCATGGCTGGATGGAAAGTTAACCCCACTCTTTCTTACATAAGAGGTTTATGGGATGATGTCATATGGCCAACATCAGGCACATTTACAAGGAAGGTAACTCGATTGCAGACACCATAGCTACTATTGGTCTATAGCTATATGGGTTACGGTGTTGGAGGGCTATCAGTCAGCTTCCCAAGGCTACTCAGGACCTTCTTAGGAGAGAAATGAGAAACCTCAACATCAAACTCCATGATTTTTACAAGTTGGCTCTTGGTTTGGGTGCCAATGGGTGGGCCCCGATGCTCATTCAATATCTCCACTAGTGCTAGTTCTACTTTTAATTGCCACATGGATTTCATTGGAGCATTCTTCATTTCTAATAGGGGGTTGACATGGTCGGGCTACATCATGGTACCCATTTTATGCCATTATTATACTAATTTTAACTTTTAAGGAAATTGTGAACAACAGAGGATTGCAAAAGATTTAGAGTGGATTTTAATGATGGATTTTGCATTTTACAATGTTGTTCCCACGCATTGACCTCAGTGGCATCTCTGGTAGTGATTTATGAGGCGAAGGGCAATTACTACCCCAATTATGGCTCTCATAGTGACAATACTTTTATGCTAAGCTTCGACTTTCACTTCATCATTTTTTGCAACTTCCTTTCTTTCTACTTGTGCTCTAGTTTTTTTTGTTTCATGGGTGATTGCAATTACTGGGCTATGAGAAAATTCCTCTCGGCTAAATTCTTGGTGTGGGTTGTTTTTTTTGTTTTGTGTAAAAATGGGTGGTGACTGGCATAGGATCAAACTAGAAAAAATCAAGGAAGAGGATTCCTCTAACCCCATGGTCGTGTACTTTTCTAAAGCGAGAGAGATTCTTCCCTTAATGAAAAACCTGACGGGCCATGATGAAATGATATCATGGCAGTTTGTGAAGACCTGGAATGAAAGGAAGGTCACCATAAATGGGATCACTTTTGAGATTAATGAGAAAGTCATCATAAAATCTAAGGGGATGCTTACGATGGGCTGAAAATGGAAAACAAACCACTAAAACACACACAAAACTGAGTTTGTGTAGTTTTTTAGTAATGAAGAGAAACTAGTGTCTAAGAATGGAGGTTACAACACTTCATACATGCCTGAATTCTAGACAAAAATGTGCAAATTGGTCATCAAGTTTTTCACGCTGGAGGGTCAATACGGTACTTTTTATAACTACCATATTCCCTTCTTAAACCATCTTAGGCACAAAATTCTGACTTCTTTGTTGTTTTTCCTATTACACTCTATGGAGTCTAATGTTTCTGATGTGAATTAGGCTATCTCATCAGGGAAAAAACCTATTTACCTTCACTAGGGGTTAATTTTGAGATTATGTAACTGCCAGCAAGCCCTGTGCCCTCCTCCCACTATTGAAATTACCAAAAATGCCCAGCAACCTCCGTCGCCATCGATCTCCATCAATCAAGGCTTCCCCATGCCATCGAGTTCTATGTGATGCTCTACCCCTCCCGCCAGTCATAAGTCTTTTGAAAACAACCCTAATCCCGACTGTAGGGATGGTTCCAAACATGACCTAACCCCTGAATATTCCTATCAGTGACCCCCCAAAAAGATCAAAAGGATCTACATTAACCTAAAATGCTTGTAGGCTACCAACCCCCAATTGAGCACTATTCGTCACTCCTCCCATCTGGCTAAGGAGAAGGGAAAAAGAGCTATGAAAGAGTTGTTTGATCAGGAGGATACCTCGATGGGATCTCCCAGTTGGGAAGAGGATAATAATTCCTTTAACCAAGAGGAGGGTAAAGATAAAAATCAAACTACCTTGGCTAACAAGGGTAAGGAGGACAATGCCCCCACTACTGAGAAAGCCAACATGGCTGAGAGTACCAAAAATGGTTACAGGTGGCGGCTTGATGGGAAGAATTAAATACTAGATTTCTAATTTGGAGCATATAGTGGAAAAACTTAATGGGGACTTGGATAACACCAACAAGAGATTGTCTGATGTCAACAAGTTCACTGTTAAGGTTCTGCATGCTTCATCTACAACCCTCTGTCTATTAAATGAGAATGTGTTTGAAGGGAAGGAGTTTGTGAAAGGAAATTGTGGGCTCTTCAAGTTCTTGAATGAATAGTGGGATGACCTATTTCTTTCCAAGTGCTTATGGGATGGAAACTGACTCTTCTGCTGGACCGGGCAGTGCTGTGAACTATGGTGATGCTGAAAACAAGCCCTATGATTGAGCTGCTTTTTTTTTTAAATTTTAGTTTTAAGTTTAAAATTTTAATTATTTTTATTAGCCTTGCATGGAATGGGTTACTTTTTATGTTGTTTAAACTTGACACTCTCTCCTCGTAGGTTTTTGAACTTAAGTGTTTGTGCTGGAACGGTTTTTTCATTTTAGTTTTTGATAGAGTTAGATGATTTAATATGCCCTGCTGCTGCTTTCTAGGATGAATTAATCTTCTCTATTTAGTTTTTTATTGTACCTTAGGCCAACACCCTCTTTCTTCTACTTAATTCAAAAACAACTTACCTTGGTTAAAAGTCACAAGTTATACAAAAATATTGGTTTACACAAAATTAGCGTCATTGATGTAGCCAAAATTCAATTAAAAATTAACAAAAATATAAGAGAGAAACAATATACAATATTTTTATAATTCCAATCCTTTTCCATCATTCCTCCAACTACTCTCCATTACAAATGGAAAAAAACCCCATTTTAACTACAAACCCAAAAATACCTTTTGCTAGTTTTTTGCCATTTTTGAAAAAAATTAAAACAACTCCTAAAATGCTGAATTTTTATATGAATATTCCTAAAAATAATATAAGATGAATTGGTAACTAACCTTTAAAATTGGAAACAAAATTTTTAATTTATTTAAAAAACAACTTTCTAAAAAGCTAAAAAAAACACTAAAAGTTGAATTTGAGACCTCATATGATGGAATTTGGCCACAAACAAATGTCAAGATCTGGTCTAGTAAAATTTGAATTTTAATGAACTTTGGAAGATGCATCTCCCTCTAAAATGTTATCCCAAATGGACAACCGAGTCAAAAGTTATGACTCTTAGAAGTCCCTGCATCATTCTCATCTCGTTGAAAAGAATGAAGCTCTTGCAAGTTCCTATCCTCAAACTGCTACCATTTTGACTAATCCAGCTTCTTCAATTCCCACTATATAATTAATGTTCTATATTTTTTGGTAATGATCTTACTGTATCAAATACCTAAATATTCAAGTCCTCTTGAATGAAATTCTACTCATTACTGGTATTCAAATTATGTGGCAATTTTTACTTCATCTTTGCAACTGTCCCTAGATTCATCTTCCTCTTATTTTTATTAACCCACCTCCTATTCAACATCATCTCGGCTTTTAGTTTCCCAAATTCTATTTCTTGTGTATATACCTCAATAGCATCACCATTTATGTCTTCATCATATAATATAACATCATATGATCCATTACAACAATTTGTAGAATACCCTTGAAAATAAGCATATACCTCATTAATAAACAAATCAGCAACATCTTCATTAAAAACCTTATTATCAACAATCATTTCATCATTCTTAGTTTGAACATTAGAATAAAATAATTGAAAATGATACGAAGAATTATATACAACTATGTTTACCTTGTCTTGTTCATTGCTTGATGTCAAAACAATCATAGGTAGACTTACCATTTCATTTTCTACCTCGTCCTCTATCTTTTTGTTTCCTCTCATTCATTTTCATCTTTTGAATAACCTTTCTAATGTGTTATATGATCTTCTTCTTTCCCGATAATTATCACTTTTGCATCTCTAGGGAAATTCTTGTTGCCAATTATTTTAAGGCTTGAGCCAATATTTGTACATCCTACTTAAATTGTTCTAAATCTGCCTTCTCAACTTCCTTCTTCTTCACATGTGTGTCTTTCCTCTTCTCTTTTTTTCTTATTTCTTCTTTGGTCAATCCTCACTCTGCAAGCACCTCTTAAAAAAATTCATCTTCCTTCAACCAAATCCCTTTAAACCTGCTTCCACTTTGCCTTTTTCTACCTTGGTCTCTTCTCTTCCCAACCTAGTCTTTTGGAAACTAGGTTCTGTCTTCAACCCACACAAATAGAAACACACAAACCCCAAACTCAATTTCTGAAACCTTGTGAGCTCTGATACTAGGTGATGTAGCCAAAATTCCTTTAACAATTAGCAAAAAACATAAGAGAGCTAAGAAATATAGAATATTCTTATAATTCCATTTATTCTCCATTGTTCCTCCAACTACCCCTCATTACAAAGAGAATAAACCCATTTTAAATACAAATCCTAAAATTAACTTTTTTGGTAGTTTTTTGCCATTTTTGGTAATATTTAAAACAACTCCTAAAAAGATGAATGTTTCTGTGATCCTTTCTAAAACTAAGACAAGATGAATTGCCAACTAACCTTGAAAATTGGAAACACGATTTTGTAGTTATTGAAAAAGACAATTTTCAAAAAACTAAAAAAGAAACACTAAAAGTTGAATTTGAGGCCTCGTATGATGGAATTTGGGCCCCCAAAAATGTTGACATCTGGTCCAATTAAATTTGATGTTTTATAAACATTGGAAGATGAGTTTGTCTATAAACTTTTAGCCCAGATAGACAACTGAGTCAAAAGTTATGAGCGTTAGAAGTCCCTACATCACTCATTCTCATCATAAAGGAAAGAAAACCATTTGATTACAATCCTCCACACTTGTACTATCATCTCTAGAAAACACTTCATCCCAATCATTTTCAATTACTTGATCCAAATGTTTTGTGGCTTCAAATAAAGTATTGGTACAACATTGGAAGTATGTATAAAAGTCAGCCTAGTATGAAAATAGATTAAAATGGTTATGTAGGATATAAACATGACAATTTCATTCCTTTTTATCTTCTATATTCAAGTCTTGTTTGATTACAAATTATAATAGCGAAGAGACAACTATCTTTAACATGTTCTTGTTCAATATGGGTAGAATGTTAAAATTTTATCATATTATACACATGATTGGATACTGGATTGCAATCTAATAGGAGTATATTGGGCACTTTTATGCATAGCTTCTTTCTCAAATGAGTTATCTAGTAGATTTTTTATTTTATTTCCTATCCTACCCAGAATTCATTGTTCTATCAAAGTCCATGTGAGAAAACACCCATAAAACCAACATTTAACAAATAAATCAAATCACTAAGAGAACCCTTGTAGGTTTGTATAAATCTAACTTGGTTTAAATATTAATACATGTAGAAATATTAGCTTAGCTTGTGCAATGAGAATGCCTAATGTAGATATAACAAAACATTGTGCAAAGTAATCATAGAGCACAACCTTTTTGACATAGTAAGTATTCAATTTTTAAAATACAAAGTAAAATCTTGAAAAAATAATTTGTTTTTAAAATTTTAAAAAATAGGAATGATTTATTAAAATTTCTTTGTGGGTTGAGTATGTAAATTAATTTATATCTTTCTAGATTCATATTCTCGCCTATCAAATAATTATGAAGATCTATTTTTTTCATGTATATCAAGACAACAATAAGAAAATGGTGTATAGATATAACAACATAAGTGGTCATCAAGTTGTATCATTATATTACTTTAATAGTTAATGTTTAAAATTAAACAAGAAAATAGGAGAACATTTTACCACTTTTTTTTATAGATATAAGATGTAGAGTTTTTATTGGTAATTTAATCAT
Source organism: Thuja plicata (assembly GCA_018584345.1). Classification (NCBI taxonomy): domain Eukaryota; kingdom Viridiplantae; phylum Streptophyta; class Pinopsida; order Cupressales; family Cupressaceae; genus Thuja; species Thuja plicata. The sequence continues at coordinate 740,734 of MU223706.1, read as the reverse complement.
TAAAACATATGATATTCAAATAAAATCATTTCCTAGTATCTATGAGGTTATATAATATGTAATGTACCCATCCCGAACACACTCAATAATTCAAAGACAAATAGAGATCAATGTATGACTAGTGTTTCCTGTACATGCAAATTTGATCTCCAACATGTACAACAATGCAAGCCACATGTTTATACAAATAAAATGAGCCTAATTTCCCTATACAATACTCATTATTCCTATATGCCACTCTCCCTCCAACCATACAATAACTACTTCATTCATATGACAAATTTGAATTCACCCCTTTATGTGACATAGTCAACCTTATCCACATTGTATGAAAACATTACCACACTTGTATGACTCATATTTAATCATACCCATACAACTATTATTGTAACCTTTGTTCCATGTATGCATGAAAACTATCAACCTTGTAAATGAACACATATATTGGTCTATCAATAAAAATATTATTGCTTGATATGTTATTTGAATATCTTGACTGGATGCATTCAATATGGATAGTAATTAGACACATTGAAAACCAAGTATCTTTCCACTATTAATATTTTCTTAAAAATCAAGCGCTAATTTAGATCCACATCCTCCCAATATTTACAAACTATCAGACATAAGAATCTTGTAGATAGAATCAACCTGTATAGATTGTACACCAACAATAGGAATAAAAAACTAACAAATAGATAAATCTTGTATTATACAAATTTTTCTTTGTAAGGACGCTTCAAAATTTTGGTGCACAATGTGAAATATGAGAATGATATTTCTAACAATAAACTATGGTTGTTTGTAACCACCGAAATTGCAATTATATAATAGGGAGGGTCTTGCTCCTCTGAAGCTGCAAACAACCAAACCATCTTCAGCCTCCATCTTCGAACAATACAAAGAAGAGTTCAAATACATTTCATGATGATTTACAATGCCCAACCATATCCTTATAAAGGGCTCAAACAAGTGTCTAGAAAGTTACAATAGGTCACATGCCAACATTATTTTATTATTTTGGCCTCTTTATTTAATTATTAAATTTATTAATTACATAAGACCTTATGATATTATTTAAATTTTAGGCCCACTTAATTAATTAAATTTATTAAATTGGGGCATTATAGTCGTCCCAACCCAAATATTTCTTGCCCTCAAGAAATCTATAACTTGTCTCCCATATGACAAGCTCTAAGATCCCAAACCATGCACAAACACTTATAGCCATATTTGCTGAGAAGTCGATGTTGCATCATGATCAAATTCACACACTCCTTAAACCTTATAGATCCAATGTTATGTAAATTTACAATAAGCTTCTTCTACTCTAATATGATATAAATAAGGCCTTTCCCAAATTTTCCAAGAAAACAATTATGATCCTTTGAAGTTCCTTTCTCATCTTCAACAAGTGTTGGTTCCTCATTCCAAGACTCATATGATGCCACACGATTCCTGATCTATATTCCCAATGTTCTCTAAATGCTTCAACCAATGGTAGATTTTTTTCATTTGAAGGATCATTAGTAGAGTTTGCGTCTCCATAAAGTTGATTGACCAAATTTGGCTTGACGAAAATCATGCAAGCATCTTCTTCACTCTTGTGGTTTCCTTGATTTGGATGTACTCCATTTGAAGGGATAATTTTTTATTCTTGCTTGTATATATCCTCCTTTGGTTGAATTAAATTTGTGAGCATTTATTTATTTTCCTTAGGGCGCAAGGTGTTATGTTTTTTATTATCAATCTCTTGTCTAAGATTATTGTTGTGGATTCTATTACCCTTGGAGGTTGCATACTTCATCCTTAGGTCTATGCAGTCCTTGAGAGATATGTCCATATATCATCCACCATCAACCCAATCCTGCTTCAATTTCTTCAACAAATCAACCAAAGTGGTCATATATGTATTTCCTGATCTTCAATCCTTAGAAGGAAGTCTGGCATCGTGGGCCTTGTATTGAACCATTTTGAAGCTCCATTTTTCCTTTCTTTTTTCAAGTGATTGAGCATCTCCTCCATTTTTTGTTATCCTCTTGATAGGGTCTTACTAATCTCTTTTTGAATTCTTGTTAACTCCCTTAACAAGGTTGTTATATATGCATGTACATTTCCCATTCCATCACCAGGTGCCATGATTCTCCCAAAAATATGGCATAATAACCTGGCTTCAAGATACTGCTATAACGTACATGTCTCAAAAATAGTCAATAATACAAAGATAAATAGAGATAAGGGTACAAGTAGTGTTTCCCATACAATAAAATTTGATCTCCAATGTATAAAAAAAGGCAAGCCACATGTTTGTACAATAAACTTAAACTAAATCTCCTTCTATGAAACTCAATCTTCTCATATGACACTCTCCTTCCAACTTTACAAAAACTAATTCAGCTATGAAACAAATATGAATTAACCCCTCTATACAACACATCCAAACTTCACCACACTTGTATGACTCTTATTTCATCATACCCATGTGGCTATTATTCTAACCTTTGTATATCTAAGCAAACCCATATGACTATAACCTGGAGCCTTTGATAATTTTAGATGTTCCATGTATGTCTGAGTACTCTTTAACTTCAAAGCAAACACAAATATTGATTTGTCAATAATTATGTTATTTCTTAATCTATTGTTCAAATATGTTGGTTGAATGCATTCAATATGGCTAGTAATTAGATAAACAAGCAACCCAGTATCTTTCCATTATTAATATTTTCTTGAGTATGAAGCTTCAATTAAGATACAAATCCTCCAAATATTAACAAACCATCACAAATATGAATATGGAAAATAGAAAGAACTAATGCAGATCACATACCAATAATAGGAATGAAACACTCACAAATAGATAAATCTTGGATTATAGAAATTTGTCTTCATAAGAATACTACATGAATTTAGCACAAAATGTAAAATATGAGAATGATACTTCTAACGACATACTAGTGTGGCTGCTAACCACCAAAACTACAATTATAAATTAGAGAGGGTTTTACACCTCCTAAACTGTAAACAACCAAACCACCTTTAGTCCACAACTTATAAAAATACATAGAAGAGTTCAAATACACTCCATGATGATTTACAATGCTTATCCATCTCCTTATAAAGGGCTCAAAGGATTGTCAAGAAAGTTACAATAGGTCATAAGAGAACATTATTTTATTATTTGTGCCCCTTTATTAGGTAATTATATTAATTAATTTAACAATCCCTTATGGTAATAGCTAAATTTTTGGACCACTTAATTAATTAACTTAATTAAATAATGTTATTGAATTGGGGACATTGCATAATAGATCCTTACAACTACAATAAAAGTATAAAAAATGTCAAATATGAAATTGTGCTAATTTTGAAAAAGAATGGATGAAGAAAATTATAAGTTAAATTAGAATATCAACCACTATGTAGATTCATCTGTCAAATTAAAAAATTATTTTATTAGGGGAAAGGATCTGATACCTAAGTGCATTTCAATAGCTATGATAGCAATTTTGATTTAATACTCATACTTGTTGATTTAATGTCCAATATGTTGACAACATTGCACTGATAGTTGTAACTATAAAGTTGTTATTCCTAACAATGGATAACCAATAATTGAATAAAATATTTCCTTTAGTTTTAGAAAAAACCATTCATGTGATGCTACATCAGCTGGATAAGTATGGATACCCCTTTTACATGACCAATGACATCACTTTTTGTGCTTTTTTGGACACCTTGGAAAAAAGTATGTTGATGTGCAATCATATTTGGTGATGTGGCTTTGAAAACTTAGTTATACGAAAGGGACTTGTAAAGTAAGTTGTTAAAAAATGGGAGTGATTTGAAAATTCCACATAGAATTTTGAGAAATACAAGATTGGGATGCTCAAATTCTAGATCCTCTCTCCTAATTAGTAACCCACTTTTTCCTCATATAATCATCACTTTATACAATGAGTGTAGGTTAATTGAACCATAGAATATTATTTGGCTAGGTTTCTTGTGAATCCTTAGAAAAGAGGGACAACCTATAAAATCACTCCTACATCAATTAAAAGAATTATATAATTAGTCTATGATGTTTCAATTGAAATAGAAACCAAAAAAATGCTCTAAAAAACTTAATACATTAGGGTATGTGAAAGATCATGAGTGGCCAAAAAGTAGCGATGTGAAAAAAATCCACTTTTCACTTGTCCAAAAGTGCATGAAAGCGCTTGTTGACTTTTTAGTAGGCCTGGGTGTCAGTACACCTGGGCAAACCTGACACCAAAGCACAAGCCTAATCGGGTACCCAAAAATATTGGGTACCCAAAACCTCCAGCATAAATCAAAACCTGCAAGCTATTTTCCTCATTTCTGCATATCTGACATCAATAATAATATATTTTTCTGCCCGCAACTATGTTCAACATTTTCATTGTGAAAACATTAAAACCCTAAATTTAATTATGTTTTTTCATTACTAATTCTTTAGATAATAAAAGGATATATTTTTAGTCTTGCTTTGATTGTACAAGTCTCAATAAAATTAATTAAATTAAACATTTGATGAAACATTATTTTTTCTGGACTTGACAAGAAAACAACAACACTACTGAGGAGGGCACTTGGAACCCTTTTGTTTCTGCCAAAGCTTTCAGAATTAGGTTCTTCATTCTTTTATTTTTTTTCCAATATGAATTTGTCATTGAAGAGTGGTGTGTTTTGAATATTGTAGGCAAAACAATTGTTGGTAGCCATGACTACCAGTTTGAATCCATGGGTAGAAGAATTTGTTTCTCCTCCATAATATCCTCTGAATTTTCCATCGCAGAGTGGTGTGTTTTGAGGATTGTAGGCAAAACAATTATTGGTAGCCATGACTACCAGTTTGAATCCATGGGAAGAAGAATTTGTTCCTCCTCCACAATACCCTCTGATTTGGTTTTCAATTTCAAATCTCACTAATTATAGGTCTTATAATTTCAAATTGCTTGCTAAAATATTAATTTTTCTAAAATCTTTGCAAAAATGAATCCATTTTCTATGGAAGAGACACAACCCTTCTCTCAAGACATACAATTGTTAATTATATATCTCCAATGATTTCTTTGTTGGGAAGCATCCATCCATCCATCCATCCTGCTATAACAAGGTGTGAATACATGAGAATGGTTTTGTATAGTATATGGGGTGGGCATATGGCATGGTAAAAGAACGCTAGGAACAAGATGCAAATTCTTGTGTTTTTAGCCATTTTCGTAGAGCCTGATGCTGCTTTCTTGTGCGTGGAGGTATGTCCCTGCAATAATTAAAGACTGTGATGCAGTAAGTTTAGACTAGTGTAATAACGATAGATGGGTGTGGAACAAGCACAGATAGCAGATCACATGTCCTCAAACCCTACATTAAACACCATTCTTAATGAAAAATGTTTACCCTTCCTTAAAATTTATCCTTTGTATTGGGAAGATAATGTTCATTGCTCATCTGTCACAGACTTCATTTATTGTATACTAAATGCGATTATATTTCATACGACATGAGCAAATTTTGTCCCCTTTTGACAAATTTGAATGCTCAAGTGTGTCCTAAGGGCCATAGGACCCCTTAGCACACATTTCAACATTCAAATGGGTCAAAAAGGGTCATGGGGTCTTCCTAGGAGTCCTAGTATGCCTTATCACGCATTAGGACGCCTAGGAAGACCCCACGACCCCTTTTGACCCATTTGAATGGACAAGTGTACAAATTTGAATGGTCAAGTGTGTCCTAAGGGGTCGTAGGACCCCTTAGGACACATTTGAACATTCAAATAGGTCAAAAGGGGTCATGGGGTCTTTCTGGGGGTCCTAGTATGCCTTATCATGCATTACGACACATAGGAACACCCCATGACCCCTTTTGACACATTTGAATGTTCAAGTGTGTCCTAAGGGGTCGTAGGACCCCATAGGACACATTTGAACATTCAAATAGATCAAAGGGGTCGTGGAGTCTTTCTAGGGGTCCTAGTACGCCTTATCAAGCATTAGGACCCCAAGGAAGACCCCATGACCCCTTTTAACACATTTGAATGCTCAAGTGTGTCCCAAGGGGTCATAGGACCCCTTAGGACACATTTGAACATTCAAATGGGTCAAAAGGGGTCATGTGGTCTTTCTGGGGGTCCTAATATGCCTTATCACGCATTAGGACCCCTACAAAGACCCCATGACCCCTTTTGACCTATTTGAATGGTCAAGTGTGTCTTAAAGGGTTGTAGGACTCCTTAGGACACATTTGAACATTCAAATGGGTCAAAAGGGGTCATGGGGTCATTATGGAGTCCTAGTATGTCTTATCACACATTAGGACTCTTAGGAACACCCCATGACCCCTTTTGAAACAATTGAATGGTCAAGTGTGTCCTAAGGGGTCATAAAACACCTTAAGACATATTTGAACATTCAAATGGGTCAAAAGGGGTCATGGGGTCTTTCTAGGGATTCTAGTACGCCTTATCAAGCATTAGGACCCCAAGGAAGACCCCATGACCCATTTTAACATATTTGAATGCTCAAGTGTGTCCCAAGGGGTCATAGGACCCCTTAGGACACATTTGAACATTTAAATGGGTCAAAAAGGGGTCATGGGGTCTTTCTGGGGGTCCTAGTACACCTTATCATGCATTAGGACCCCTAGGAAGACCCCAGAACCTCTTTTGACCCATTTGAATGGTCAAGTGTGTCTTAAGGGGTTGTAGGACCCCTTAGGACATATTTGAACATTGAAACAGGTCAAAAGGGGTCATGGGGTCTTTCTGGGGGTCCTAGTACGCCTTGTCACACATTAGGACCCCTAGAAAGACCCCATGACCTTGTTTGACCCATTTGAATATTCAAATGTGTCCTAAGGGGTCATAGGACCCCTTAGGACAT
>MU223706.1:677159-709879 GCA_018584345.1 Thuja plicata | reverse complement strand
TTTCTAGTTAGAAGGCAATAGGCCGATATTAGTGGTTTTACATGTTTTGACTAACCATTTGAGCTAATGCAATGACCTATTGAGTGTTTGTGTCATTTTCAACAGGTACCCATTTACACACACACAAAATTCAATTATTGAAATGAGAGTATTTATTTAATAATTAAATATTATTTAATTCCTTTTTGTGTATTTAGCTAAAAGGGGTGAATTTAATTTAATTAATGTGCTAGGACTTTATAATTAAATTAATTCGATCATTGGGTTTATTTTGCCAATTATGATTGATATTTAAGAATTAAATACAGTATGAGATTAATGTAGATTTAGGATTTTTTGCATTTGACACTTAGGTCAAGTAGAGTCAGTCGAAACTCAGAATTGCCTAGTACAATAGGACTTTGATGATTCAGAAGAATGATAAATCAAAAAAAATTGGTTAGGGTTGCAAGATACCAATTTTGGGGTGTTACATTTTGCCCCTCTTTGAATTGATGTGCGAGTAGCACATTGGTTCAAAGAATAGTTTGATGTTTGAAGCATAGAAGAATAGTTAAAATTGATTTCAAGAATTGGTGATGTAAAGATTTCAGAGCTATCTCCAGAACAGAGTTTAACTCTCTGAAGTCTAGGTTGGATTGCTAAGACGCTGGTTAGATCAAGTTTTCGAGGGTCATCTTTAGAATGAAGCTTAACTCTTAGGAATTTGAGTTAGATTTCTCAAATACCTAATAGATTCACACATTTCAAAAGATTATCCCCAGAATGAGTCTCAACCTTCAGGAGTTAGGGTTAGATTGCCCCAATACCTGTCCATCTAAAAGATAGTCAATAGAGATTTTAGGAATATTTCTAGAACAAATCTTGGTCCCCCAATATCTAGGTTAGATTTCCCAGACACTAGTTAAATTGAGTTTCAGAATCATCTCCTGAATGGAGCTTGATTTTTAGGAGCCAAGGTTAGATTGCCCCATTTCCTAATAGATGAGGTTTTTGAGAACCATCTCCAGAACATAGATGTATCCTTAGGGACCTAAGTTAGATTTCTCAGATACCAAATAATGAGATTTTGAGAACCATCTCCAGAATGAAGCTCGATCTTGAGGGATCTGATTTAGATTTGTCAGATACCTAGTAATGAGATTTTGAGAACCATCTTTAGAATGAAGCTTGATCCTCAGGGATCTAAGTTAGATTGCTTAGATACCTAATAATGAGATTTTGAGAACCATATCCAGAATGAAGCTTGATCCTCAGGGATGTGAGTTAGAATTCTTAGATACCTAATAATGATATTTTGAGAACCGTCTCCAGAATGAAGCTTGATTCTCAAGGATTTGAGTTAGATTGCTTAGATACCTAATAATGAGATTTTGATAACCGTCTTCAGAATGAAGCTCGATCCTTAGGCATCTGAGTTAGATTTCTCATATACCTAATAATAAGATGACCAGATAGGAGCGATGATGCCCCTAGTGATTCAGAGTTGTGGAACACCCAGTTTTGACTGAGAGATATGAAAAACTGAACATGCCCCAAGTGATGAGATGCCCCTAGCAATGAGGACTTTTGAATTTAGATAAGATTGATTGAAATAGATTCAATGATGTAATCATCCTACCCCCTTGGGAGCAAAATGGAAAGATGACACGCCGTAATGGTGATTGAGGGTGAGAAATCACAGATAGAAGATGAATTGAAGGTCAAGAATAAATCAAAACATATTACAGAAGATTTTAGAAGATGTGAGAGAATGTTTATTGGAGATGATTTTGACAAGAAAATGATGTCAAAATTTTGAATACACAAGTGTCCGATCGTGTCGGTCCAAATAATTTTAGAATGCAATTTTGAGCTATAGAAGAGTGTCAGATTTTGATTTCGATCCTAAAAAAGCACTTTTGAAAGTTAGATTCTAGTTCAAGGCATTAGGAATTGAAGAACAAGAGAGAGGATAAAACACTTGGGCAGGAGTGATGAAGAAAGAACAGTGAAGAAGAACCCCTCATTGTACAAATCAAGGAGAAAACAATGAAGTGACCATCAAAACAATGTCTAGGATGCAATTCTAGAATGAAAATGCGATCCTATGCTAGATGCAGTGAAAGTGAAATCCTATGCTAGATGTAAATGAAAGTGCAATACTATGCTAGATGCATTCCTTAGGACATGGTTGTTGGAGCCATTGGAACAATTATCATCATAGAGCATTTTTGGAACATCACAGTCGATACAATCCTTACTGGTGCCACTGCAACCATAAGGATATGAATATGACTTTCGTCGGATAAGATATGGGAAACTAACATAGTATCAGGGCACAAAAGCTGAGATGACCTAAACATTGTTTCTAGTTTGATATAGTAAGAATATACCATTAAACAAGAAGAACAATAACAGTCAAGGAGATAGTTCAGACCTCACCTTGGCATACAAATAAATAGGATCAAGGGATTGAGGCTTTGCCACCTTAATGTAGAAGCTCTTACCACATACACCCTAATTATTTGACATTTCTAGATAATTGGAGCCACACCAACAAGTAGTAGACAAAGAAAAGAATAGTGAACATCAATGAGAACAGACAACATACAAAAAGAAGTTCAATATACTTCAACCAGTTTCAAAGTGTTTAGATGTGTAGATGTATAGGGGTGTTGAAAAACATCATTGTTCTTGTGAGAGCATTATGTATGATTGCTATCGATATGTTATTTACATTTGTGATATCCAATGTGTGCTAAGAAACACAAATGCATCCAAAGATAGTGTTGAGAAACACTTTTGATTATGGTGTTGAGAAACACCTGTTGGTATCAGTAGATTGTTGTCCTTTAGAACGGACAAGATCACTGATTCTAGTGTAATCCAAAGATATGATCTAATTTGGGGACTTATGCCCCTAGTTATATTTCAAGAGCCATCTCCAGAACAGAGCTTGTTCCTTAGGGAGCTTAGTTAGGTTACTCAGATACCTAACAATGAGATTTAGAGAACTATCTCCAGAATGAAGCTCAATCCTTAGGGGTCTAAGTTAGATTGCTCAAATACTTAATAATGAGGTGATCTGATTGGGGACACATGCCCCTAGTAGAAAATAAAAGTGACTTACTTGACTCATACTGCGAGGAAAAACTTGACTTCATTACCCCTGATGAGCCTCTTAAAAGGCCATCTTTTCCATGTTTCTTACTTTCTTTTCTAGCAGTTTGCTTATGAAACAGAGACTTTAAAGTTATGGTTTTATATGTATATTTTATATATGTAAAGACATAAGTAGGTAAATGGATGGTAGGAGAATGATGTATTTTTCTTGGAAATGTTGGATAGAAGTTGCAGGATATAAGTAGTTTCATGCTAGTAAATAATCCTATCTCCTATGCTATGTTTATGGGTAGTCTCCTTCCAATAGCTGAATGCCCTGCAAGAGTATCAAATGGAAACTAACACATCTTTCTTAGTATTAAATGATAAGATATATTTATGTGTTGGAAGTTGTGTGTGCTAACCATTTTGTAGGAATCAAGTCATGGTGCATTCAAGAATAGCAGCGTGGTGTTGAAGGAGTCAACGATAGCCGTTGCCTGCAAAAGCGCCAGCATAAACAATAGAATTAAGTAAGTGGTTGAAGAAGGGCGTGCCGCAAGACTTTCATGGAGGAACAAGTCAATTAAGTTCCTAAGTAAACACCACTCACAGATCTAGAACCACTACATGCTATATTCAGGGAAGAACTTGAAGACTTTTTGTTGCTAGTCGATATTTTTTTATTATGAGCACTTTGTATCCATTTGTGATCCTCATTAATGGAGTGATCCTATATTTAGGGAGTAGTGTAGTTTCTCTTTAAATTAGTCAAATTTTGTAACTCTCAAGAGTTGTAAGTTAGTTGATATAATTTATGGAATAGAAGTTGGCATTGTAACACTGTTTTAACTTTCCAAGTACATTTTCTCCATGAATGAATAGAGTGCATAATTTGAGTTTTAGTCTCTTATCTTGATTGCATTTATATTCACTCATCCAAGGGGGCCCACTTGGTGAGTGAATCACTTTATTAGATTAGAATTTATTTCCTTGTTCATTAAGAAGTAGCTAGAACTCTGATGTTCCTGTAGCCACTAGTAACAGAATTGGTGGACTGTTCTTGCAGCATAGGCGAGTAGAGTAACCCCTATTCGTGATTACTATTTTCTTAGAGAAACACATTTACTTGAGATAGTGTAGATTCCTGAAGCTTAATGTATTTCAATTCCATAGGATTAGGCATGAGAATCAAGAAGGTTTGAAGCATATACTTTTCAAATATCATTCCAAGTTTACATCCCTAGTCAATAATTAAATGAGACTAAATAATCTACTTAGCAGCCATTTAGGGTCTCCAATCCTAAAGTAACAGTCCAATGCTATGTGTTTCTAAGAAAATTGTTTAGCCAAGAATTTTTGGCACCATTGCCGGGGATGGTGTTAGTTCAAACTTACTTCGGTGTTCATGTTTCCAGTTTTCATAGTCTAGGATTTAATTTCAAGCAATCCTTTTATGCATAGAAGAAGAGATCCTTGTGGGAGATTCCTTGCTCGTCAAAACCAGGCTGAACCATTTGATATTTTCAATCCTGAGCCAGAGGAACCCTGAGTTTATAGTGAAGAAGAAGATTTGTTTGAAAACCCATTTGTTGATGCCCAAGGAGAAATTTCATCACCATCGTCCTCTAAAGAAACACTACATTTGGATTTCCTTTTTGATGAGCCTAAATATCATGACAACCCATTAGCTCTTATCATCTATCAGCCACAATAACCACAACAGCTAGGACCCCCTCCAAGGATGGCTCAGCCTACCTTTCCCTTCCTAATTCCTCCTTAATAAGGTAACGAAAACCTGAAGAACATTCCAGTTGCTGCACTACCAAAATTCTATGGAATTATCACTGAAGATCCAAAGACCTTCCTCTTCAAGTTTGACATCCTCTGTAGGAGATACGACTACATAACTAATGCCCATAAGTTAAATTTGTTCCCATAAAATCTTAAAAAGGCTGTTGTAAGGTGGTTCATGAGCCTCAGAGCTAATGCTATAGGAAATTGGAATGCCATGAGAAACATGTTTCTTGCCAAATATAAAGAGTACTGTAGAGGATGGGATTTAAAAGGAGATAAAATCTTCAAGATGTCACAAAAAGAGGATGAAACCTTGGAAGACTATGTTTCTAGGTTTATGTTTAACCTACATCACAACACTCAACACCAGTTGAATGAGTAATCATAGAAGCATCTGTTCCTCAAAGGTGTCAATGATGGGAGCATAGAAGCCTTAGAACTTGTGGCTGGTGGGGACATCACTTAGAAGAACTGGGCAGATATGAAGACCATATGTCTGAATTACTCAAGAGCTACAGTAAAAAAAAGGGAAGAGGACTAAGGGATTTTCCTCATAAGACAAATGGCTCTGGAGTGTCTAAGATAGAGCTTTCCAACCTCTTATTTGACTTCAAGTAGGACATTATCAATGATGTGGCCACTTAGTTGGACACCATGCAAGCTTGGAGGAAGAAAGAGGATGTAAAAGCTATGCTGGCTAAATTTTGCTCCCATTGTAGAGAGAAGAAAAGAAACTATAAGTGGAAAATTGTTGCATCTATGGACACTACCTCAATTCCCACCGAGTTCAAGGCAATAGATGAGGAGAATGGAGAGGTCTTTTACATGGCTCAAAGGAGACCATGGGCTCAGAGACAAGGTATGCCTCAAGACCCCTAGAATAATTTTGGTTTTAATAACAATAATAGTAATCAGTGGAAGAATCAAAACCCCCATAATTTTGTCCCTCAAGGATAGAATTGGAATCATAACTGGTCTAACCAGCATCCACAAAATAACCAAAACTATCAGTAGCCTCAGTATAAATAGAACTTCCAACAATAGCCTCCATTTAACCCTTACCAGTAGCAGTTTAACCCTTACCTGCAGTAGTTTAACCCTTACCAATAGCCACAACAGAATAACCAATGGCAACCATTTAGTAACTGGCAACAACAACCTTAGTGGGGATCCAATCAGAAACAAGCTATCATGCCTCCACCTCAACAACAAGCTATTATGCCTCTACCTCCTGCAGCCAATAATAGTCCTCAAAAGCCACAACTTCCTGCACAAACAAATCTAAATCCTAATAACAAGCATCAGGGTTATTCACTGCAAGTGAATGAAATCCACCTATGATTAGGAACCACATTGCCTACACTGAGAGGACCCATAATAACTGATGTTTCTGATACTGAGGAAGTTCTTTACAATCAAACTATAATTGTTCCACTTGTAGCACCAACTGCTCCAGTTGAGAAAATTCCACCTTATCCGCAAAGATTGGCTCAACCATTAGTAACCCCTAAAGAGAATCCTATTACAACTAATCTGATTGACCAACTGAAGAAAATGACTATCCAAATACCATTATTAGATTCCCTCAAAGAAATTTCCATTTATAACAAAGCAATCAAGGAAGCCTGTATCAAGTACCCTGGTAGGAAGAAGAAAGATCTTGATATTGTCCATGTTCTTGGGCAGCTTTCTGATCTTATGCTTAGTAAATCCTTGTTTCCTAAATACTTTGATCTGGGAGTCTAGTGGTTACCATTCACATCAATGGTATACAAATATATAATGTATTGGTTAATTTAGGGGCCTCTATTAATGTAATGACTATGGATGTGTTGTTAAGACTTAGTATCATTGGGTTGAGGGAAACACCCACCATTCTCTAGTTAGAAGATAATTCCACTATCAAGCTAGATGGTATGGTAGAGGATATTTTTGTCACACTTGATTCCCTAGATTACCCCTTAGATTTCATCATCCTGTCTCCCAAAGCCACACTAGGAGTGCATCCATTAATCCTAGGAAGGACTTGGTTAGCCACAACAGATGCTTGCATTGCATGTCGCTCAAGAAAAATGACCATATCTGATGGTATTAATACAAAAAAGTTAACTCTACATTCTCCAGCCAAACCCCAAGCTAAAATTGACCAAGTTGTCTGGCTGGATCTAGGAGATGCCCCCCTCGAAGCCAATTCAATACAACAGCTTATGGTTATTGGTAGAGATCCATTCATGGCCTCACAAGAGGAAGATGCCATACTAGTAGCAATCCTTACAAACCAGTATGGCTCTAAAGAACCCTCTTTTCATGTTCCTGACCGTTCCCTACAAACCATATTGCCCAAGTAGTCCTCATCTAAGTTTCCTACAGCACCTGATTACCTGCATACTTTGTTTCCCCATGAGATAAAATCACATTCATTTGCAGAAGTTCTCATGCTGGACAAAGTCAAAAGAATAGAGATTGCCTTAGGTAAGGAATTGAATGTCAATAAGAATCTCACTGAATCTCAGATGTCTAGCCTTCTCCAGATTTTAAAAGAGAGTTAGCAAGCATTTGCATGGGACTATATTGACATGAAGGGACTCGACCAAAATTTGTGTACCCATAAGATCTATATAAGTCCTGAGTCCAGACCTACTAGACAAGCTCAAAGAAGAATAAACCCTATACTAAGAGACATAGTAAATGCTGAAATGCAAAAACTCCTCCAAGATGGCTTTATATATCATATTTCTGATAGTCAGTGGGTCTCTGCTCTTGTCATTGTCTCAAAGAAAGGTGGAAAATGGCGAGTTTGTGTGGAATATAGGGAGCTTAATAAAGAAACCAAGAAAGATCACTTTCCATTGCCCTTTATTGACCAAGTACTTGACAACCTTGCTAGCAAGAAGTATTTTTCATTCGTGGATGGTTTTAGTGGCTACAACCAGATCCAGATATCACTAGAAGACCAGGATAAAACAATGTTCACCTATCCATGGGGAACATTTTCTTATTCTATATTGCCAGTTGGATTATGTAATGCACCTGCTACTTTTCAGAGGGTAGTAATAAGTATTTTCTTTGACATTGCTGCTGACTGTGTTGAAATATACATGGATGATTTCACTGCATATGGAACTAAATTTGAAGAGGCTTAGGCTAATTTCGGAAAACATCTTAAAAGATGTCAAGACTACAACCTCTCACTTAATAGTGAGAAGTGTTATATTATGATGGAGGAGGGAGTTATCCTAGGACATTACCTCTCATTGTTTGGTATCCAAGTTGATCCTGCAAAGATTGCAGTCATCATTACACTTCCCACTCTAGCAAAGTAGAAGGATGTTCAAAGATTTCTTGGTTATGCTGGTTACTACAAGAGATTTATTAAGAACTTCAGCCAGCTTTCCACCCCATTGTACAATCTATTGAAGAAGGAAGCTGAATTTGAGTGGACAGCTGACTGTGAGCTATAATTTCAGTAGTTGAAAGATGTGTTGACAAAGACCTCTATTATTCGAGGACCTGACTGGAAGCTTCCCTTTCATATCCACACTGATGCATATAACTATACCATTGGGGCAGTGCTAGGACAAAAAGAAGGTATAGTTGAGCATGCCATTTATTATATAAGAAATGATCTACAAGGTGCTGAACTAAATTATACTGTGACTGAAAAGGATCTTCTTGCTACAATCTATGCACTAAATAAATTCAGACATTACATAACCGGTTCTAAAGTATTTGTTTATACTGACCACTCAACAATCAAATACTTGATGAACAAACTTGCCATCTCTGGTAGGTTAGCCCACTGGTTACTCCTCATGTAGGAGTTTGATATAGCGATCATTGATAAAATAGGACAAGCTAATGTGGTGGCTGATTTCCTCTCTAGATTAAAAATTCCTAATGATCCTGTAGCAATTGACGACAACTTCCCGGATGAACACCTATTCTCTATTGCAACCTACGATCTGTGGTATGCTGTCATTGCCAATTATCTTTCTATAGGAAGAACACCACCTCATTTTTCACCGTGTGAATGCCGACTACTGGTTGAGAAGAGCTTCAAATTTTCATGGATCTCCAAATTTATGTTCTGCATAGGTCCTGATCAAGTCAACTACAAATGTGTTCAAGAAGATGAGACATATGACATCCTTTGAGCTTGTCATGATGAGCCATGTGGTGGCTATCTTGCAGGAAAAAGGAAAACATACAAGGTGTGGACAGCTAGTTATTACTTACCTACCTTACATTAACATGCAACTAAGCATACCAGGCACTGTGACTGATGCCGGCAGATAGGATGCCCCAACAAGTTTGATGAAATGCCCCTATAGCCTCAGATGGTGGTAACACCATTTGACAAGTGGGGCATCAAATTTGTTGGCCCCATTGAGCCATCTTCCCATGGTAAGTCTTATATCTTAGTATGCACTGATTACGCCACAAAATGGGTTGAAGAAGCAAGAGAAATAAGGCATGCAAGGGATCATAAGTTAGCAGAGTTTCTCTATGAGTTTATTTTTACTAGGTTTGATGTGCCTCAAGAAATAGTAACAGATCAAGGGGCACAATTAATCTCTAATCTTATTGTTGAATTGATGAATGGGTACACAGTGAGGCATGGTAAATCTTCACCATACCATCCTAAGCCCAATGGGCAAGCTGAGATCACAAATCAGGAAATAGAGGCCATTTTGACCAAAATAGTTGCTATTCACAAAAAGGACTGGGCTACCCGCCTACATGAAGCAAATTTGGCCTATCTCACAACTTGGAAAACCACTACTGGATTTATTCCTTTTGAGTTGGTTTATGGAAAATCTGCCTCCATGCCTATTGAGTTTCACCATAAGACTCTCAAGATGACATTGGATTTAGATATTAATCTTACCAAGGCACAAGAGGACAAGTTCCTACAGCTTAATGGATTGGATGAGTATAGGAAGTCTACACTTCACAACACATAACTGATACAGAAGAAGAGAAAGAAGTGGCATGATAGATTCATCAAAGATAAGAAATTTTCCATTGGTGGTTGGGCCTTTCTTTATGACTCCCGCTATCAGCATACTCTGGGAAAATTTCAAACATGTTGGTTAGGGCCCTATGAAATAGTCTCAGTTTTTTTTATAATGGCGCAGTTCAACTATCTATAATTGATCTTGTCAGATTCAAACTCCTTATAAATGGGCATCATCTTAAGATATATCACAAGCTTGTGAGTCATCAAGACTTCCTACAACAATTACAGCAGAGCTTAGGTAGATGCACTCTTGCAACCGAAGCATCTAGGTCTTCCACCCAGATTTCTGCCAAACTATGATTTTATCACAACTTCCATAATAAATATTTCACTCTTGTGAATTGCTTTCTCCGCAATAAAAATCCACCTCACCTACTCTCTCTGCCATGTGACCATTCCATTGCATCACTCCATCAGTGCATGTAGCATAGCAGTACACTCTTCCTAAATCAACTCTCAGGTTAGTAACACATACTTTTGCACATATATTATTTTGAAAAGAGTGTTCTTTTCTTTTTCTTATTCTTGCATGCAATGGATTGGTGGGACCAATGCCTTACACTTAGTTGGGGGGAGGGGTTAGTTATTTAATAATTTTTAAAAAATATTTCCAAATCAATTTTAGCACGCAAAAAGGTAAACTTTATTTCTTTCTTGTCTTTTCACGGTGACCGTCGTCATGTTGGAGCTTATCTATCCTTCCGTGATTAATTCATCATGATTTGAAATCAATTTAAAGTTAAGGTTCACTTAATAATGACATTTTTGTGATGTGTTCGGGTGGTGGACCTTAAAATGCACAAAAGTATTTATGAATACCATTCAAAATAATGCTTATTTGCTTGGAATTAAAAGTTATTATGTACTTCAGTTTTTCTCATAACAAGCACCTTGTGTCTGTATGAAGTCTTGCATTTTTTCAATTTTTTGTAGCATCTATGGAGCTCCTACATATTTTTTTTTGTCAATTACAATGGGTGGAGACCTGCAGAGGCATAAGGATAAAGATCATAAAGTTCTACTTGGGGACCCAACTACCTGTGAATTGTTTCATGGAAGGGGATGGTTGGATTACTGCTTAGGCCTTAATGGCTTTGATGAAGAAATTGATTTTCAATTTCTAATTACTTTGAGCAATGGGTTTGTAGTAGTTAAGGGTCTAAGGATAGAATTCTAAGAGGACATCATGGTAGAAGTTTCAAAGTTTCCATAGGAAGGAGAAAAGTGGAGTAAGGATATTGACATGCACTCAGCCAGGGCACAATTTACCCTACATGGTGATCTGTGGTTGGATATCGATAAGAAGTAGGGCACTCAAGAACATCATTACCTATGGAGTTTATGTAGCCAACTACATTCATAATATACTACCTCACTTGCGAGGGTCATTACAAGTGCCTGCATGGACTACATTTCAAGATTCTGAGTGCCCTCCGCCATGAAAATAGGCTAGTAAACTTACCTATTTTTATATTTAATATTTAATATTGTAAAAAAGTAGATGTCTCTAGTACACTCAAGAAAATCTCAATCTCTTTCTCATTACTATTTAATTAAGCTTTTTGTAGAAAGGGAATTAATTAAACAATAAATTGGAACTTGGGAAGAATTCTTGGCCATGAAAGAAATAGCACCTAGATTGGTTGGCCCTAGAGGCCAGGGTGTAGGTAGTAGGGTTAATATGGCAATGAGGGTTCATAAAGTAATTCACAAAACAAAACCCATTCCTGAAGTGTCTTCTTCTAGACCTACCATATCTAGGAAAAGAACCTAAAATGTTAGTACTCTTGTGTCTAATAAAAAGAAAGGAAAAACTAGGGAAGCTAATTTCACTGCTGATACTTGACCTTCTAAGGAAACTAGGTCTGCTGACATGAAGGATAAAGGTAAAAACATAGAGACAGAGGGTATGAATCCAGAACAACAACCACCTGATAATGTAAATTTTTGTAAAATAGCTAAAGAACCCTTTCCCTCTCCCAAGGAGGTGACGCCAGAAGAACTTCCTATATCCATGACGGAGGAGGTGTCCTCCAACATGAAGAAATACAAGGAGCCTCTGAGCTCTTTTCAAACCCCTATCAGAAAAAGTGCTAGACTTTCTACTAGTACTAGTAAGGCAGACAAAACCCCTGATTTAGTTATAAATGTTGAATCCTTTGAATCTGTAGAGAAGTCCTCTTCAGAGGCAATAGCTCCAAAAAGAAAATATAGTGACACCCTATCCCACATTATGGATGATGAAGCTACAAATGATCCACAAATTGATTGCATCCACATAGATAGTGATAAATATTCTAAGGAGACAGGGAGGTTTTTCAATAACTCTGTTGGGCATGATACCAATGACAATTTAGAAAATCTACCCCCTGATGAATTCCCTATAGTAGATGAGGACATTATTGAGGAGGTGTTTGAAAAAATGAGTAGAGACGGGTTGGACGCACTGGTCAAAGCAGCTGAGTCATCTCGAGTGGATGATTCGATAAAAACCCTTGTCATATGGAGAGGAAAATATTCCATTGATGAATCCTACCAAGCAGATGATTCAGTGAAAACTCATGACAAAAGAAAAAAGGCTACTTCCACTGAAGAGGAAGTAGTAAAAATTCTTCAATCTACAATTGGGTGGATTAATATTCTTTAGCAAAAACCCATGCCACCACCAGATTTATCCACACCTTTAGCAGCAGGATTGAGTTTGTACCAAAATTTTACTTGGGAAAAGGCATAATGGGAACTGGAGACAGAAAAAATGAAAAAGATAATTGAGGAATGGGCTTGTCAACTTGAACAAAAAAAAAATTGGATTGCTGTATTGGAGAGGAGAGTTACGCAGATCACTGGATTGATTCCTGTAGCAATGGCATGTAGGTCACCATCTCCAGTTTATGCTTTGTTCCTTAAAGAAAAAATTGTTAACTTTCAATTGGCAAGGATTGTAGAGGGATTAAATCCTTCTATTGCTAAACCTCATGAATTTTATGATGCCTTCTAGTTAGCACCCATGCCCATCAAAAACCTGTTATGTGAATTCTATTTACACAATCTAGCTGTGCCAGACAATAGGGATTGAAATTCACTTTCGTACATGGGGGATGTGTAGCTTAGGGGAGTAATGTCATGGATAAAGAATGAGATTAGCAGAGAGAATCAGGCTCTTCCATATAGAGAGAGTGAGATAGACACACCCCTCATGATGAGACCTAAAGTTTAGAGTTCTAAGAAGACTTTCCTTGATTGGATATCAATCAGAATGAATCCTAGTGGGTCTTGCAAGGTCCTTCCTGTTAGAGAGCGGGTATACATAGATTGGGAGTTCAACATTCATCACATGATATTGAGGCCATGATTGCAGCTTGTAGATAAAAGTGGATACGGGTGCCCCATGACTTAAAAATTAGGGAACCTCACTCTCCACAAAATTTAACTCTTGCTACTTGTAGAGCCCCATGGTTTATAATACTGGGCTGAACACAGCTGCATTATTGGATGACCTTAAGGTTCCTACCACCAATCCTCCTGCAGCCTTTACTGGTAGTAAATGAGAGTGTAGAAGACCATGATATGATTCAAAAAAGACCGAGGTGGGACAGACTTTCGGACAACCATGGATATTTCAACTATGTTATTCATGAACTAGGTGAAAAGACTGCTAGTGACCTAAGGCTTAGGGTCAGGGTCCGTAATTTCATGATTTTTGGGGACCAGCAATAGTGTAGTTGGGGGGAATGATGAGCCTCTTAAAAGGCCATCTTTTCCATGTTTCTTACTTTCTTTTCCAGCAGTTTTCTTATGAAACAGAGACTTTAAACTTATGGTTTATATGTATATTTTATATATGTAAAGACATATGTAGGTAAATGGATGGTAGGAGCATGATGTATTTTGCTTGGAAATGTTGGATAGAAGTTGCAGGATATAAGTAGTTGCATGCTAGTAAATAATCCTATCTCCTATGCTACATTTATGGGTAGTCTCCTTCATGTAGCCGAATGTCATGCAAGAGTATCAAATGGAAACTAACACTTCTTTCGTAGTATTAAATGATAAGATATATTTATGTGTCAGAAGTTGTGTGTGCTAACCATTTTGTAGGAATCAAGTCATGGTGCATTCAAGAATAGCAGCGTAGTGTTGGAGTTAACAACATCCATTTCCTGTTGAAGCACCAACATAAACAAAGGAATTAAGTAAGCGGTTGAAGAAGGGCATGCTACAAGACTTTCACGGAGGAAAAAGTCAATTCAGTTCCTAATTAAACATCGCGCACAAATCTAGAACCACTGTATGCTATATTCTGGGATGAACTTGAAGACTTTCTATTGTTGTTTGATATTTTCTGTTATGAGCACTTTATATCCATTAGTAATCCTGGTTAATGGAGTGATCCTAGATTTAGGGAGTAGTGTAGTTTCTCTTTAAATAAGATGACTTTTGTAACTCTCAGGAGTTGTGAGTTAGTTGATATAATTTCTAGAATAGAAGTTGGCATTGTAATACTATTTTTACTTTCCAAGTACATTTTCTCTATGAATGAATAGAGTGCATAATTTGAGTTTCAATCTCTTATCTTGATTGCATTTCTATTCACTCATCCAAGGGGGAACACTTGGTGAGTGAATCACTTTATTAGATGAGAATTTATTTCCTTGTTCATTAAGAAGTAGCTAGAACTCTGTTGTTCCTGCAACCACTAGTAATAGAACTGGTGGACTATTCCTCCAGTATAGGCGAGTAGAGTAACCCGTATTTGTGATTACTATTTTCTTAGAGCAATGCATTTACTTGAGATAGTGTAGATTCATGAAGCTTAATGTATTTCAATTCCATAGGATTAGCCATGAGAATCAAGAAGGTTTGAAGCATATACTTTGCAAATACCATTCCAAGTTTATGTCCCTAGTCGATAATTAAATGAGACTAAATAATCTATTTAGCAGACATTTAGGGTGTCCTATCCTGAAGTAGTAGTCCAATGTTATGTGTTTCTAAGATAATTGTTTAGCCAAGAAGCCCCTAGGCTTATGATTGTGGGTCAGTGTCAAGAAAGGAGGGTTCTCAAAAGAACCAAAGCATCATGAAAGTGACTAAAAGCTATGTAGAAACTGAAGAAAAGAATTGCTAAGATGGAGTATTGAAAGATGGAGCACTGAGTACAACTCCAACTTCAATAGATTGATGTCAATTTGTAGATATATGTCATGTGTGAAAAACTGATCAATATGGTGATAGTAGACAGACGCAATGAGAACTACTAGTGACTGACGTGAGAGATATTCTCAAGTAAATAAATCTGAGTAATAGATAGGCATCAACAGGAAGACATAGGGAGAACCACTGGTGACTGATGCAAAGTAGATCCTGAAAAGTAATAGGATAGTGCCCCCTAGACCAAGAAGGTTTCCCCTAGCATATGACCAGTTTCAATCAATGTAATTTGGTTTCTTGATAGTAACTGAGAGCATGTGGACTCCCATGAATCTAGGTTAGATTGCCTAGATACCTAATAGATTATTGCCTTTCAAAAGACTATCCCCAGAATGAGGCTCCATCTTTAGGAGTCAGGGTTAGATTTCCCCGATACCTATTCATTGAAAGATAGTCACTAGAGATAGTTTTTGGTTTATGCATCAAAGTGCCTATTGCTAGGTTTTCACCAAGATGATCATTTTTTCAGGACTTTGTAAGATTTATAGGATTTTTCAAGACATTTTACAATTTTTAGTCTTTTTAGAGATTAATCATTCTCAAGCAAGATCACATTGGTTCGCCCCCAATGTCTAGCAAGGTGTAGGCCATTGTAGATGGATTAGAAAATTTGATAAATAAGACGAATAAACAATGATGGATGAAGAGGGTGAATGCAACCCTCAAAGATAGTCTCCTCAAGAGTACCCAAGCTAAGGAAAATAGAATATAGTAATGTAGGCTCATGGAGTGGTGTTGGATAGCATATAGGATGATGACTAGATGTCATGAAAGCATGTGGTCCAAAAGAATGGACATGTCAAGAAATTTTTGAGAAACTATTTTTCAATTTTGATCAAGACCAAGTAGACAATTAGATATGATAGGATATAGAAATGATAGCACAATTAGGATAAAGGATGATGGAGGTCTAAGTGAATGTTTTGGGATTATGCTAGGAATGCTCAGAGATAGGAATGATAGGCTTGGTATAAGCGAGATCATGATAGGATGCCATGGATGAGAGCAAGTGAATACCCTGATGGAAAGGATAATGCATGGAAAGAGGCATGATACTCATGGATAGGCTCAACCTTGTCAAGATCACCGGAAGGAACATGGATGTGCATGAGATAGATAAATGTAAGATATGATGGATAAGATGACATGGAAGGAACTTCCCCCCAAGTGAAGACTGCAAGTAGGAGGAATTATGCATGATGCCTGTTTGCCAGGTTTTCATCATGGTACTTATCCAAGGTGCCACAAGAATTATTTTTCACCATAGCATGGATTGATTTCTCTTTACTTTTTCTACCAAGGTGCCTGTTTACCAGGTTTTCACCAAGGCACTTTTTTTTTTTTCTTTTTTGTATTTTTATTTTTTTGTTGTACATCCAAATTGCTTCCAAAAGACTTGGGAATTGTGGATGAATAGGGCTGATATGACTGGTTCATATCAATGGGTTGATAGGGAGATTTATAGGATGCATGTCTTTGTTGATCTTGATAGGAGATAGGATAGGTGGATGACAAGATAGTATTGATAGGCATGGTGGATGGAGGGACATACGTACCCAATATAGATGGAAGGTTTGACGGTTTTAGCTTTGAGATATAAGGACCAAGAATAGACTTAGAGGATGGTGAAGGAAAAAAATTATGTTTGAAAGGAGGTATATAAGGCATGGAAGGGATATCAACATCTTTAGAGTGACCTGTATTTCCAAGGCGCTTCTCTTTAGAATTCATCTTCATATCAGTAGGTGCATGAGTAGCTTTGATAGGAGCATCTAAAGCTTGAGGGGATTTATCATTATGCAAGAGATTTTGAGGAATTATAGTTTCTTGTGGTGGATATGGAGAAGAATGACAAGGAGATAATGGGATGCTCTGATCTTGACAAGGATCATGAGATGGTGTACAAAGGATACTTTGCTCTTGATTTTCAATAGGTTCCTTAGAAATGGTGGAAAGGATATCTTGATCTTTCTTGGGAGATGGATAAGATATGGGAGATGTAAGAGTTTCTTCTGGGAAGGAATGGAAGGGGATGATAAAATCATTATGATACTTTTGAGATGTGTGACTTTGGTGGTCAACCATTGGATAAGGATGGATGGTGTCATGATCTTGATCATTACTGATATTTGTTTCTTCACACTTTGTATTGTGTCCTTGATATGGAGCCACTTTTAAGGATGAAGTAGGAGTGTTGTATTACATGAAGGATTCTTGACACGCTGATGGAGAACCCTTTTGAATAGGCATGATAAGCATTAAAGCACATGGAAGCTTTAGGTCTATGATCTTTGAAGCCTAAGAAAGGCTTGCATATGTATGTTGATTAGCATGGATATCTTTTAGAGGTAGTCCTTGACGGTAGACATAGTCATGATTAAGCTTAGTTCTTTATAGAGATGATGAAGCTTTAGCAGATGGAGGAATGGTGGAAGAAGTAGATGTGATATGGGAACCATTGCTAGACATGGATTCATGATATTGATCATGCTTGAGATTAGTATCTTCACTAGATGATTCATTAGGATTTTCCACTTTGATTATGCCACCATCTATGAGATCTTGGATTTGATTTTTCAAATCCATGCAAGATGAAGTTTTATGCTTGTTATGTTGATGATATGCACAATAGGGACTCAAGAAGATGAATCCACAGGATGTGGCTTGAGGCAATGTGATGAGATTATTCTCAAGAAGTTCCTCTAATGCTGATTTATAAGATTCTCCCAAAGGAGTAAAGATTCTCTCTAAAGGATAATTAGACGCTTCTTGACTTGCAATATCTTTCTTCTACATATAGAAAAAACTTTCATCTAATTTTTCCATAGTTTCCTCTACATTCTCTTGATCAAAGATAGGATGGTCATAAAACCGTTCTTGATCAAAGATGGGATTGTCATAAAATTGTTCTTGATCAAAGATGGGATTGTCATACCAAGATTTATCCATGTTGGAAGAAAGTGGAGAGATGTGAGAATCATGATCAAATAGAAAAGGATAGGTTGATCATAATAAGGATTCATCGGATGAAGTATCCTTTTTCCCCTTTAATCTTTGGAGTTCAGATTCCAAAGTTTGAAGTTTTGTTAATAAAGTTTCCCTAAGAATATCTTCTTTGCTTTTAGATATTGTAAGATTGTCTTGATGTGCTTTCTTAAAAGATTGAAGAGGAGGTATGATGAATTAGTTGATTGACTGACACCTGTGCTAAAGTGATATCTAAAGTGTTGATTAAGTCCAAGACCAAAGGAAAAGGGAGATAATGTCCAGCTAAGATAGAGATAGAAATGACTCCAATCTTGAGTCAAGGTTGATGAACCTACTCTCACAACTCAGGATAAGGATAGTGTAGACAAAGATGATAAGATTGAAATAGATAATGGGTCCCTTGGACTAGCACAACAAAGTTAGATTTTGAAACAATGATGAGTCAGACTATCAACAGATTGCAATCAAATATAGATGAGTAGTCATGTTGTTGAGAACACAGATTTTGTGAAAATTCAGACAGAACCTTCACAACAGAATAGCAATTTGGACACAAAGTTGATAGATTTCTAGATTTTGATAGTAAATGTAGAAACTTGCACAAGATTTGATAGCTAACACCTAGAAGTGCATATTTTGAATTTGAATGATCATTTTGATGTTGGTTTCAATTGATGTTTTTGATGTCTATTTGTTTTGATACTTCACCCATGCAAGACACATCAAGCAGAATGTTTGTTGTAAAAAACAACAAAGACACCACAATCCTAGGTAAGAAAAGGCAATATATGTTGAATTCCCACTTGAACCAAAGTTCAGCCACGCCTACTCATAGAGGAAAACTTAGAAGCTTGGAGGCACGAGCTCCTCCTTACAGTGCACTCACTTCTCAGGCACACCAAGCTTCAAATCCCAAGGGTAATAACTTCCCAAGGGACCGTTGTCTCTACTAAGAGCCGTGAAAGTGTGGGATGTCTTAGTCAGTCTTTAACCTTCCATGCCAATAGATAGAGGGTTTTAGATACTAGAACACAGTTTGTAGTAAGGGCATCCGTTCAGGTGGTTATACTTGTGGCAGATTAGCTTCGTTATGGAGGCCTCCCAGCCTACAGAAGTTACGTTCTATAGGTTTTTATGCACCACAAGGGTACTGAGGGAGATCTTCTTCCTGGTATAACATAATCAACACCTATTCACTGTGAAACTAATCAAAATGACATTTTTTATATACTGGTTTGAAAGGGCTTGGCTTTAGCCTGTTATTGGTTGGGCAAACCACTCTCACTGGATCTGTTAAAGCTCTTGGGAGGTAGCCACACTAAAAGAATTATATTAATTTCTCTTACTCCCAAGATTCAAAAATGTGAGGGGATATGATACGTTCATATAATTCTTAGGATTAAAATCTAAAAGACACTTCAAACACAAAAATAAAATGACAATAATGTTTCTAGATTTTTGATCATCCCAGAAGGGTGAGAGCATAGTTTCCTAACATTATTGCCATCCCTAAAACATCAAATAGAAGTTCATTTTAGAAATTCTTGCATGTGTGTTCCTATTTTAATAAAACAAAAATAAGATACAAACACAATGTTTAGCATTCTATCAATTAAGGCAACCTGCAAGAAGATTCATTAGTAGTCTATGTTTTAGTCTTCTTTTTCAACGTCCTGCAAACCGCTATTAGGTTGTAATCAACAAGATAAGTTAGAGAACCACAAAGCCCAAAATATTTTAGCATTATAAAAATCATAAAATCATAATCTTATTGCATATTTAGAAACTAGACAAAAAATAATGCACTTTCAAAAAAAATTGCATCCCAAAATGTTACCGTATGAGCCCGTACGAGGCTCTAGAAGCTGCAAATTAGAGGATTAAGCAAGTACAGCCACCCAAAAGTGCAATTTCTAGTAAATCCAGAAACCAAAACTGGAAATTAACTTCACCACAGTGATCCTTGGGAAAATCTACCCAAAATAAAAAATATTTGGTGTCAATTTGGACCAAATATGAGCAAGTTATGGCCGTTTAAAGTTAGACTATAAAATTAAAAACTCAATTGGTGAATGAAAAACATTTTTGAAACCCTGCTGACATCATCAAGATGTGAGTTTAAAATTGACAGTTTAATGCACATCACAGAAATCTAATATCCCTGCAAATAAAACATCTGAATGGGCGTCAAATTTAATGTCAAAGAAAAAATCTCACTTTGCAAAAATAAAAAGGGCCCTACTGACTTGGGCCATGTGGTGGACTTTGATTGGATGAGGAGTGTGTTAGGGTTGGAGAGGGAGTGGAAAAGACAATCATCCAAAGACTATTGCTAGAAATATAAATGTTAAATGTGGCCTTCTTATTTAACCATACACTTCAACATGGTCATTGTTCACCAATCACATACAAGAATGGATATGAAATTATCCATCTTGCATGTCTGCGTGAATTGACTTGTTGCCTCCTATCTACCTGGGGTTTTGAATAAGCTCTCAAAATTGAGAGTCCAATAACCTAGACCATTGCTAGAATGGAGGATTTAATCTACAAATGTAGTGCAATATTAATCTAGGAATGAAATATTGTCAGATTAATCTAAGAAATAAGCATGCGATTAATCTATGAAATTAACATGATAGTAAAATAGAAATAAGATTAATCTAAGAATGATTGAAAGAAGATAAACTAGACATGATTAATCTTAGAAAATGATATTAGTCCATTGCATGAAAACTATTGAATTTGAAAATGTAGCAGTGATTCAATGCAACAATGAATTCTCCTTCCTTTTGAATGAGAAATGAGGTTCTTTTATAGACTGAGAGTCCGTTCATAATAGAAAGTTTCCTTTGAGAGAAATAGTTAACTTATTGAAATCCAGTTGAGAATAGAAAGTTTCTTTTGAGAGAAATAGTCGAGTGTTTTCTTTTTGAGTTTAACTGATTTGATTCTCTTTTAAATCACAGTTAACTCAAAGCTTCTATTTTTGAACTGGAGAGAAGATTTTGGAGAGAATATTTTATTAAATAAATATAATATAACCTCATAAATGTATTTTCTCCATTATTTGAAAAATTAAATTCAATTATTGAAATGAGGGTATTTATTTAATAATTAAATATTATTTCATTCCTTTTTATGTCAGCACCCTGTTTCCAGCAGATGCAACAACACCATCATGAATGGCAACAACATCAACATCAATATCATTATCAATGATAGAAGCAACCAGAACATCATCATCACGGGTGTCAGGAATTCTTAGAATTCACAGTAAGGGGTAAGCATCAATCAACAGGTCTTCAGTCTGACTTACACACTATTTTTAAAAACATTTTTCGTTCAACACCTATAGTACAACCTACCAGGAAAATACAGTCCAACTTCTCCTCACAGACTGAGGGTTTTACCAAGACCATGTTTGCAAAAAAAATGTGGTGTCCACCAATGCCAAAAATATCTTTCATGGTAAAGCCATTGTTCAACCAGCTAATCCATTTTTTGTAAACCCTTAGTTTCACTTCTCAAACAAAAAGCATCATGAAGGGCTCCACATGTTTGAAATTGGGGAGACTTTATCTATGGCTGATCAGTCTCAACAACCCTGTGCAAAAGTTTTCCAAAATACGAAGAAGGGTTTTGAGCGGGAAAATGTCTTTCCAAAATTTCAAACTCAGAAACCCTTTCATCTAGGCAAGCAAAGGGCTCCACACAAGCCTAGAACCTTACTTAAAGAAAAGCAGTCCATCTTCGATATCTGTGAAGGAATGCCTCCAGAATGTTTGTTAGGCGTGAGGGAAGAATTTTCCAAGAGTAAACAAGATGTGCCTGCAAGAGATAATGTTACACCACCAGTGATAGATCAATTGGCCTAAGCCCCCTTCATTCCAAACAAATCTAAGCAAGTATGGCAAAAGAAGAATTACCAAGATCTACTACACTCAGATCCCAAGATGGCTTCGATCACTCTTCTAGAAAACATGTTACAAATAACTATTGGTACACTATGACATTTGGCACTCTTAAGTAAGTTTTCCTCTACCACTTTGTCATTTTCAATTATTAAGGAATGGGCTATGCAGTCGCTTCAAGGGATAAAATAAATTTTCTGTATTGATTCTGTAAATCAATTCTTTGTTGCCATTTTTCATTCTAAAAGTGATAGAGATTAGGTTAATAGACATAAAGATTGGTTCTGTAAGGGATTGGGTCTTTTCACGATGCCCTGTGTCCCTAATTTCAAACCAAATCCCAATGTCGCTCTCTTTTCCCATACTAGATTTCTTTACCTCTGCTGCCATTAGAATACAGAGAGCCAGAGATCTTATAATTCATAGAAAATAGTGTGGGGATTTTTATTCAACATGACCTCATCCCTTTTGAGGTCCCTCATCATGATGTAAGAATATGCATCTTAATGGATGCTCAGAAAACCTTTAAACATAAGATTGCAATTACATCAAAATGGGGGGAGTGGGTCCAAAACATTGTGATAAATGACCCAGTCACAATCCATCGATATCAGCACAAACTTGGACACTTAAACACTGAATGTCAGAAGGGGAAAATAATTAACATTAATGTATGTGCGGATCATAGCTCTGACCCATCGAAACATGTACAACATACCAAGATGATGAAACACAAGGATCAAGACAAACTGCAAAATAATAGCGAGGTCCATGCAAATTCAGATATACAAATAGTATGTTTGGAGCAGAATATGCCAGCAAGAATCTCTGTAATGATCCGCCACATTTTATTTTACATGGCCTATCTAAACTAGGAATATCACTACAACAGTAGAACTCTGGGGATGCTAGAATCCAATACCCCTTT
The DNA here is from genome assembly GCA_018584345.1 of Thuja plicata. Lineage (NCBI taxonomy): Eukaryota > Viridiplantae > Streptophyta > Pinopsida > Cupressales > Cupressaceae > Thuja > Thuja plicata. Next base: position 686,937 of record MU223706.1, on the reverse strand, counting down.
CTTGAGTGCATCATGTGTTGATGAAGTTGTGCAACAATTAATATTCTGTGAATCCCCACTTATCCTAGCTCTTACTAATGAGATACAAGCAGAGGAACAAGACAAGATATCATCTATAACCATCACCTTAGACAGGGCTTGTGAGATGTCTGGAAATTTTACAGAGGGAAAAACAACATCTTTAGCTAATAGTAAAGATGAGTTCCTTGAAAATTCAGATCTAATGGAATTACCATTATATGTTGCAAATGATGGCTCTATTAATGATAATCAATTGCTTCAAGATTTCCCATTGGGTTCCATCATACATAGGGGATGGGAGTACAGTGAAGAGGCACCTTTAGACTTTGCAAAATATCATCTAGTCACTGGGCTTCCTAACTTTTTTATGTCCAATAAATAGCCAAAGCATGGATGAGGCATGTCTTTATCCAGAGGCAACAATAATGACTCAAGATTTGGTCGGGGTTCCCTCATTTGAAGAGGTAGAGAATACACATAAAATGCCTCAAGATATTGAAATACCTAAAAATCTTAGTGGTTCCTCTAGACAATGCATTCTCTCAATAGAACAATCCCCTTCAAAATGTGTTCAGGTTTCAAAGAATCCAAGGTTAAGAGGGCGAAAACCAAAAACCTCAAAAATTAAGGAAGAGATAGTAGTTGGTATCCAATCCACATTGGATGACACATTTTTTTCCATAAAGAGAGTGACAAGGAGGATGAGAGGTTCTCCTTGTCTACAATGAAAATTGCATCATGGAATGTCAGAGGCATTAATGCCTCTAACAAAAGAAATAGAATCAAACAACAGATTGATTCTATACATGCTGATATAGTTCTTCTTCAGGAAACAAAACTATGCCCATAAAATTTTGATAAAACTTTAGGAAATTGGGCAGCCTGGTTGTCCCTTCATCAACAAGGAATTGGGGCTTCTGGAGGCTTAGCTATCTTATGGAATCCCAAGACTGTCAACATTAAAAAGATCGGGCAAGACGTTCATTGGCAAATGGTAGAAGTGACCAGTTTTGATTTTTCATTAATCTTATTTAACATCTATGGTCCTACATCTACCCAAGATAAGAAAAAGTTATGGAACTGTTTAACATCTCCAATTCAGAATCTCACTGATCAAAATTTAATACTCGAAGGTGACTTCAACGTGATCCTTAACATGTCAGAAAAAATAGGTGGTATATGTCTACCTTTAAGAACCATACAGGACTTCTCTTCACTATTATCACACAACAATCTGATGGATGTGGTTCCATCCTCCGATACATTCACATGGACAAACAAGAGAGAAAAATTTGCACAAATTGCTAGTCAATTGGATAGGTTCCTAGTATCACAAGAATGGAAGCTCATAAATGTTCATTTCCAATCGGACATCCTCCCATTACCAGGGTCAGATCACTTCCCAATAATGTTGTCCATAAACAATGCAAGAGTTCTGAATAGTCACAAATCATCATTCAAATTTGAATAAATGTGGCTTAGGCACCCACAATTCTTGTCTTTGATTAAACAATGGTGGGTGAGTTCACCATTTGTGACGGGAACTAAAATGCATCAGCTGGCAATGAAGCTAAAACATGTCAAAAGATATATAAATAAATGGAATGAAGTAGTGTTTAAAAACATATTTCAGAAAAAATATTTGGTCACACAACAACTGTCACAATTACATGAGCATACTATACAACATGGTATGGATAATGACACATATAATACATAGAGAGAATTCCAAGAGGAATGGGAAGAGTTGTGCTCTCAGGAGGAAGAATATTGGAAACAGGAGTCATGGGAACTATGGCTTAGAGAAGGAGACAAGAATACTAAATTCTTCCATGCTTCAGCTAAGCAAAAAAGAGCAAACAACACAATCTTTTCTATCACTGAAATGTCTTTGGGGAAGACATTAAAAAATGCTCAAGAAATCCAACATGAAGGAGTTAGCTTCTTTGAAAATCTGCTTGCTCCTACTCAAGCCCCATCCCCATCTCAAGATCAGCTTAATGAAATTCTTGCTGCTATCCCATGCATAGTTACACAACAAGATAACCATATGTTAATGGCCCCCTTTACTATTCAAGAACTTAGAAAAGTGGTGTTGTCACTCCCATCAGATAAATCCCCAGGCCCAGATGGTTATACTCCACTCTTTTTTCAGGTATGCTAGGAGGTTGTTGGCTGGGAGTTGCTGGCAGCAGTGGAAGAATCAAGGAAAAGCAAGTCAATGCTAAAATATTTCAATACAACCAATATTGCTATTATACCTAAAATGAAAGATCCAAAATCTTTTGCAGATTTCCAACCTATATCACTTTGCAACACAGTATATAAAATCATCACCAAAGCCATATATATGAGACTACAGAGTCTCATTCCTTCAATTATCTCCCAAGAATAGGGAGGCTATGTCGCAGGTCAAGAAACCATGGAAGGAGCACTAGTTGCCCATGAAGCACTCCATTCTATTCAAAAGGATTAGTCACCTAATTTTTTTATTAAATTGGACATGATGAAAGCATATGACAAAGTAAATTAGGATTTCCTTTTTCAAGTCCTTCTCAAATTTGGTTTCTCATATTAGTGGTGTAAATGGATACGGGCATGTATTTCAGGGGTCTAGTTCTCGGTCATCATTAATGGAAACCCAAATGGATTCTTTTCCTCCACTCAGGGAATTAGATAGGGAGATCCAATATCCCCCATACTTTTCATACTAATGGTAGAAGCTTTAAGTAGAAGAATCAAGAAGCAACATACAATGGGCTTTTGGAGTGGACCAAAAATTGGGGGTACAGATATTTTAGTCACCCATTCCCTTTTTGCAGATGACACATTATTATTTGGAAAATCAGAAGTTAAGGAAGAAAAAAGAATAAAGTATGTCCTAGACCTTTATGCAGCAGTATCTAGACAAAAAATTAATGCACAAAAGTTACAAATATACCTGTTCAATACTAGACAACTCATCTCGACCAAAATTGTACAAGTTCTAGATTTTTCAGTGGACATCCTGCCCTCAAACTATCTCGGGATTCCGTTCTTTGTAGGAACAAACAAAGAAACTTATTGGTCATCTGTTATAGAAAGAATTAAGATCATAATATTGGCATGGAAAGCAAGGTGGCTTTCCTTATAAGGCTAAATATTACTCCTAAAATATGTCCTCTCAGCAATTCCAAATTACTATCTAGCTGTTTTAAAAGCCCCATCATCAGTTATACAACAAATAAAAAAATTTATTAAAGGATTCCTTTGGACAAAAAACATGAGTGGGGAGAAAAATATACCTCTGATCTCATTAAAAGACATGGAAAAAGGTCCAAAGTTTGGAGGGGTAGGAGTTCATGATTTAACAGTCTGCAACAAAGCATTTGGAGGGAATTTAGTATGGCAAATGTACACAAAACCACATAATAAATGGTGTCAAATCATGCAGCAAAAATACATTGACAATGATAATTCAATTTGAATCCTCACCATTTTAGATTCCCCCAAAGGGTCATTGATTTGGAACTTTATGATGACCTCAAGAGAAATAATATACAATTCTATTACATGGGAAGTGAATAATGGGTCAAATATCAAATTTTGGAGAGATTCTTGGAATGGAAAGCCTATTCTCCTATCACCAATTGTTCCCCAATAAATTATCATTGCAACAGGACATGAATGGGGGAGATACCTTATAGACTTTGTATCAACTATTAACTTGTTCTCAGGAAAAATACAATGGAAAGACCTGGAAGAACTGCATCTTACAAGACAAAACACTGAATTGCTTTGTAGAATCCTCACAGAAAGACAAGCATATTACTCAAATGAGGAAGATAAGATAGTCTAGGCTCCAGAAAAAGATGGTAAATACTCTATTAGAGAAGGATATAAAACTCTGCAATAGGTAGAACTACAAAACACTCCCTCCCGAGCATATCACTTTTGGTGAAATCAAGCTACTCTGCCTAAAGCAGGATGCTTCTCATGGCTTGCATTGAACAAAAGAATCCTTACAAGTGACAGGCTGGAAAAATTTGGCATTACTCAAACCTTTCAATGCCCTCTATGCAAAGATATAACTGAGACAGGGGATCAATTGTTATTGCAATGCACTTCTGCACAGAAGTGTTGGCTATTTGTTCTCAACAAACTTGGTTATTGTACACCACTACCTAATAAATTGTGGGATCTATTTGAATCTTGGCCACAATTACATCAAGATTCACTTCTTGAAAACATCTAGAAATGTGCTCCCTCCCTAATAATCTAGTCAATATGGTGGGAACATAATCAAAGGTTATTTAGAAATGAAACCTCAAGTCTGGAAAAACTACTGGAAACAATAGAGAAATCAATATTTGAGGTTGTTAATGCGAGCATATATATATATATTTATGTGGTTATAATCCTACCTTGATAGCATGGGACACCTTAGTCTTGAAAATTTGGGAAAGAATTAATATTCCCATGGGTTGGGAAAATCTAAAAAAGTCTTCTGGCCAGGTAGATCAATCAACTATTCGGTGGCAACCCCCTCTACCCCATAACATGAAACTGAACTTTGATGGAGCTTCTCGGGGAAACCCTGAAAAATTAGGATTGGGAGCTTGTATCAGGGATTTAAAGGGGAATCTAATAGGATGTACTACCTCTCAATTGCCAACATTAACAAACAATACTACAGAAGCTCATGCAATGCTGGCAGGTCTTATCTTGGCAAAACAGTGTGAGATTAAGAATATACATGTAGAAGGAGATTCACAGGTAATAATTAATGCATGTGTTAAAAGTGAGTCAAAGAACTAGAAGTTAGAGTACATTCTAACACAAATATGGTGCATGTTAGATAGCTTTCCCAATCTAACAATCTCACACACACTTAGAGAAGGAAACAGAGTAGTGGATCTGCTATCAAATATGGGCTATGATGGCATAGAAATAATGGACAGAAATGCTAGTAACATTGCAAAAAATTGGCCTAAATTGCAATGGGTGGTGAACATAGATAAATAATTTATTTAAAATATAGAGATAATCATTGGGACTGTGGAAAAATTAAGCAAAATGAGATATGTGACAAGTTGATATCATCTTACCTATTTTCTGTGTCAATGTGAGATTGTAAACATATCTTAATTACGATCACTGAGGAGAATAGTACATGAAACTTATGCAAAGTAATGAATAAAAGGTGATGTACATATCAAAATCAAAATCAAAATTTTGTTTATGTCAGTTGTACATATAGGTTCAGTTGGTCGGTAGTTCTCGTCAGTTTCTCTTGGTCGGTAATGGTCATCGATTTCTTCTGGTCGGTAACTCTCATCGGTTTCTCCTGGTTGGTAATGGTTGTCAGTTTCTCCTGGTCGATAATGGTTGGTTTACCTTGTTATCAGCTCTACTGGTTAGTTCTAGTACAAAATTTGATTCAGCTATATTTAGAAAGTAAATATTTTAGCTAATGTTCTTTAAGTTTGGTGAAAAACATGTGGGAAGAGAAAAAGTATCACAGAATGCAAATTATGTAACAAGAACATCACTGGTTTGTGGAGATCAAGTGACATCACCAAATTTATTTCTGAATTGGTATAGTACACTCAATTAATGATTAAACATAGAGGTGTTCAAAATATCAAAGTATTCACATGGTTGAGGGACGCATGGGAAAGTGCTATTGAAAGGGATACTGAATGATCTTTCACATGAATTGTGGAGTATGCGTATCATTAATCGCTATGTTAAAACCCCAAATTGATCATAATGCAATATATTCAAGTTTTGCCAAGCAGAAAAGAATGGTAATGGCTCTGAAAATTGTGGACTATACACTTTGTAGACAATGTGCTACTCATCACGCCGAAGTCCTTCCCAAGAACTATAGAATTTCTATTCCATCACCAGATGAAGATGAAGCTCTCCCTTGTCACATTGGAGATTCAGTACTGGATGGTATGTTTATCTTGCATTCTGCAATTACTAGGTCTGAAATTAAAAAGATTATTGGTTATGAAAACATAGAGCCACACACAAAGAAATTTCTCTATCCTTCACAATTGGTCTCTATCTTCTTCTCAAATGCCAAGTACTTGACGTAATCAATTGAATTATTGGTAAAGTTAGCTCATAAGGTTGTCATTCCCAAGTACTGGCATGAAAAAAAACTTTAAAAAGCTATGCAAAAATATGACCTATGGACACGGCAGACAGTAGTTGGTGGTTTATTTCAAAGGCATGCACTCCTTTCTAACCATACTATAATGGTTATATATGACAATATAAAAAGGGTGCTGGAAGCCCATAACAGTCAGCAACTAAAGGATGTAATGCACTCCTCGGGGTTGATAATGGACTTTGCTTGGCAAGAAAAAATCCACATGGTGGTAGAAAAGATACTTAAGCTATTAGAGGAGGATTATTTTATAGAGGAGTCAGTACCTATGGGTCAAGAAATAGACACAACAATAGTCATGGCTTCCATTACTTAGAGCCATTTGCATTGTGAAGTGAGAATGACCCAAGTTCCTTCTGACCAAACACAAAATTCATGGCAAGAGGCTACCAAGATCTAGGATGGGCTAATAGAAATCAATCCCACAATGTTGATGGCTGAAATGCAGACAATTGGGGGTGGTCCCCGCATTCTCAACTAGACCAGGTATCCTCAAAATTGGATGCCATGGAAGAATAAAGCAATAAACTGGGCAATTTTGTAATTTTGATCTTTTTTGATGGGTGAAAATGTGTCGTTCTTCAAAGCCAAGACATACCAAAATTATAGTGGTAATGGAAGCCCCAAGCGGCTACACAATTTACTAGGGTTTTAAATAGTACACCACTTTCCGATGCCCAATAATAATTTTTGTAAATGTGATTTTTGGTGGGATTCATTCCAAAATATTTAGTGGTCAGCATGGGTGGCATTTTGGTAAATCGATAATGTCTATTGTATATGAATGAAGCTGTTGAGCATAGTTAAGCTATTAGTGACCACCTTTTTTCAAAGACACATTTGGAGGTGTTTAAAAGCTAACGTTTGGGTAACCACTTATTAATATTGTAATGCATCAAGCCGATGGGCATTGGTTAATAGTTAATGAATAGCGCGGTTGCTGATTAGTGATTAGTGAAACCAATGACGTAGGTCATCTTTGTAATAGGGAAGTAGTTATAATATCAATATATCTTTTGTATCAAGCTATGAAGCTGGGTTTTCTTACTGGTTCTTTCCCAGCAAAGCTCTTGAACTAGTTTTATTAAATAAATATATCAGTGGTAATTCCACTTTTTCCTAAAAAAGAAATTCCTTTTTATGTCTTTTAGCTGAAAGGGATGAATTTAATTTAATTAAAGTGCTAGGACTTTATAATTAAATTAATTTGATCATTGGGTTTATTTAGCCAATTATGATTGATATTTAGGAATTAAATACAGTATGTGATTAATGTAGATTTAGGATTTTATGCATTTGACACTAGGTCAAGCAGAGTTAGTCAAAACTTAGAATTGCCTAGTACAATAGGACTTTGATGATTCAGAAGAATGATAAATGCAACAAAATTGGTTAGGGTTGCAAGATGCAAATTTTGGGGTGTTACAAATCTTAGTCAATTTTATATTCATTTTTGGGGTTTTGATTGGTGAAGGGTGGTTGAAATAGGGTATCATGAAGTTTATAATTAATTGAGTAGAATTAAGAACAAGTTTTAAGTTTATCCCCAAGCTCTAGTTTTTTTATTTCTCTATTTTCAAAATTATATAAAATTTGAGATGGCTCATTTGAGAAAGTACTTAGGACAAATAGAATATCAAAGGAGGAATATTTATGATGAGTTCTTAGACCAATTAAAGGGGTCAAATTCTGATAGATGATAGGGACAGTTGATGTTAGTCGGGAAAGACCTAAGTGGGGGATTGGTGGATAAGGCATATATGGTTTCAAATGTTAGTATTTCAATGATGGGTCTTGATTTTTTTAGAATGTGGATAGGGAAAATGAATTTAGCAAACCTATGGTCTAATGTCTAGAAATTTTACATTGGTAGGGTTGTGGTCCCTGTTAGCACTGTATCAAATTTTTTTGAATCCCTTAGTCTTATCAGTTTCCCGGGCTTTCTTATTTTTCAAAATCTTGGTTTTACCGCTCAAAATGAGTCTATCACTTTTTCAAGTCATATTTCACCTTTAGTCGCTTTGTCGCATCAGTTTTATCATAAAGTTTTTAAGTTGTGTGAGTAGGCGAAGAGCTGTTGATAAAAAGGTTAATCGCGCAATCGTGAGCTGTTTGGGTCAAGTTTCAATATGCCTGCGAATGGGTGACGAGTAATAAAATTGTGTATCGCGCAATCGCGATGAGCCCATGTTAAGTCATCATCAGTCTGCGAGTGAGTGGGTCTTATGTTTGTAGAGGTTAATCACGCAGTCGCGAGCTATTTTTGAAGTTAACTTGAAGGCTAGCGAGTCAGCGACGAGCTAAGGTCATGTCTATCGCACAGTCACTGTGAATTTTGTGCTGTATATGTTATGCTCCGCGACCGAGCGAGTAGTGTTGAAATTTAAGCGGTCGCACAGTCGCATCAAAATCATATCAATGTTTTGAAGTTGCGCGAGAGCGCGACGAGGTCATGTCATGTAGTTGTCGCTTACTCGCATAGGTTTAACTCATGTTGTTTTTGCAAAGCGAGTGCGCGACCAAGCTATAAAACAAGGAAATGAGATGTGCATCACCCAGTCGCACAAATACTTATTAAGTTCTATGATAGTCCATGATCGAGCGACTAAGAACCTATTTAAACGCCTCGCTCAGTTGCTGAAGCTTTGAGGTAATGAAAGATCAGCCCGCGACAGCGCGACGAGCCGGAGGAAGAAAAGCATCGCTCAGTCGCCCAGATTCAGATGACCAGAAAAGAACTCACGACTGAGCGACAAGAGAAAAAGTGAGACACTCGCTCACTCGCGGTCTATGATGAGATAAAAGAAAAGAGCCTGCGACAATACGACGAGCCGGAAGAGAAGGTCATCGCTCAGTCGCCGAGCAGAAGAGAAGAAAGAAGAATAGCTCGCGACTGGGCGACTAAGGTGAAATATTAAGCAATCACGCACTCATAGTCTAAAGTGAATTTAAGTCTCTGAGCTCATGACAGTGCGACAAGCCAAAAGAGAAGGTCATCGCTCAGTCGCTGAGAAGAAGAAAAGAAAGACAAATAGCTCGCGATTGCGCGACTGAGCAAAAAAACTATTGCATCGCTCACTCACGCGTTGGATAAAAGAAGAAATAAAAGGAGAGCGAGTGAGCGATTGGACAGAATATGAGTTGAAGAAGATGAATGTCGCTCAGTTTCTCAGTCACCAAGGGAAAAAGGAAATCAGCTCGCGGGTATGCGACGAGCAGAAGAGAGAAAAGCATCGCTCAGTTGCCCAAACCAGAATGTGCATTTTAAAAGGTTTGCGAGTGTGCGATTGAGTAAAAAATGAAAGAAAGGATGCATTCTCACTCAGTCGCCCAGATTCAAATAACATAAAAGGTGAATTCGCGAGAGTGCGATAAGAAACAAAAGAAAGAATTTCTCACTCGCGGGAGATGAGAAGTTGAGCAAGGATGGAGGACGAGTATGCGACCAGTTAGATAACAAGGGTAAGTCACTCACTCGCAGAGATGTTTTTGAAAAATGAATAAAGTGTAAAGTGCATGACAAGTTTGAAGCTGACGAGTGCCAAGTGGAAAAAAGTGTACACTCGATCTTCCAGATCGGATCTAACAGTACAATTT